>JBBDHG010000032.1:10667500-10820327 GCA_037951165.1 Lophius americanus | reverse complement strand
GAGCTGGTTTTTGGGAATGCTTGCTAATAGGGACAAGTTGAAGACGAATGTTCGGTGCTTGTCTTGTGGGGGGGGCGATCAAACAATTTAGTAGCTCTAGAAGTTTTATCAGAGACCTCTAGACTTCGCTGTGGGTGCTGAAATCCAGATAACCAGCAGAACCTGCCACAGTAAACAAGAATCTGATCTCTTTGAGAGTGAATGATGATATATGGAGGGACAGCGCTGTGCTTACCTCACGTCTGAGCAGGGTCACAAGGTCACAGGTGCTCATCTTTTCATCTCCGACTTACCCCAGTATCAAGTCTCCTGACATTTATGACACAGGCTATTTACTTTGTCAGGAGAGGGACGGAGATGACGTGCGGCAGCCATTTTTCATCTGTTCCCCGCATTGTTCAGCCTGGTCTCTGAGAAGGCACTAATTATTCATTTAAAGGTTTAGCTCTCCCCTCTTCCCTCTAATTAGACGGTTAGTCACTCTCCCAGGGCCCCGGGGTTGGTCATTGATCTTGTTGTAATACATCCTACACCACACACACACACACACACGCACACGCACATAGAGCTATAGCTATGGGAGAAAAGAGGACATACCGATGCCATATCATGCGGGGTGCTCATGATATACTGACTCAACATACAGTTGAAGCGCTTTCTGTCTCTCGCAGACAGAGGTCAGCTACATTTTTTTTTTAACACCCAGTGAACTATGTCACTCTGTGAAATACAAGCACTTCTCTCATAGAAGCCCATAATAAGTCCCTTATTTCTGACTGAAAATCGTTCCCAATTGAATGAAACTCCCACCTCCTCGCAGACAATAGAGATTTTCCAGATATGGCCATCCTGGGGGAGTTTGTGTTATGTTCTCACACGCTGCGGCGCTCTACATGACTAATGACAGGCCAGATGAAATGCAGCAGCTGTATTTGTTTATGTATTGAATATACTGTGTCACAAAAGCGGGTAATAAATGGTGGCTGGGAATGAAAGGGAGACGGAGTGAGGAATAAAGGTGGCGATAAAGAATGGTGAAAAAAAAAATCACATAAACACTGAGTGGGATATATTGTTCCATTACTTTGTTCCATTTAGCATTCCCACTACCTTCCAGGAGGTGTCTTTGCATCGGGTTTGAATTGTTAACCTGCTGGAGGTCCGTTAATGGGTCGTTGGGAGTGTTTCCAAGTTTTCAACATACCTGTGTTAAATTACTCGCATCCAGCCTCTCAGCTCTGGAGGAATGTGCTTTGAAAATTCTGCCTCTTCGCTTTTGACCTCAAAGCTTTACAACTCCTCTCTAATATGGGCGCTCTAAAGACTTTTCTCCCTCTGCCTACAGTGTGATTAGGTATAAATGAAGTTGGGGGGCTGCTTCAGACTATTGAGTCCACGGGACATTTATGGTTTTACTTTTTCCTGAGTTTCCCCCCCAAAAAAAATTCAGTTCAATTTTCTCCCGCTTCCGTCAGAGATGCCAGCCCCATATATACTCTAAATGTCTGAAATGCATTGTAACAAAAATAATCCATCATATGAATATGGATCTGCAACAATGTGTCAGGGCTAATGAGGCATAAATATAAAAACACCCTTAATGTTTGTTACTCTCATGAGGCTTCGGAGATGAATTGTGGGATATTAGTCTCTGAGCGAAGAGCAAGTAGAGACATTATAGCTGCACTTTGTGATTTATGCTCTGCAAATAATGAACAATATGTGAAATATTATGTTTTCCTGCAGCTGGGTTTCCTCATCAGCCATAGACGTGGTATGTTTGTGTCTCAGCTGGTCTGTCCTCACATTGTTTCATAACTGGACTCTCCACCTTCGAGAAACATCTCACTCATTGCAAATATCTGCAGCTGCTAACGAGATATTTATAGGTGGATGTGATATATATTTTTCAGGTAATTGATGAATTCTTATAAAGGTCACTTAATTTTCCCACATCTGTTTCACTTCCACCATGGAGGATGCGTCTGTCGGTTGACTAGCAGAACAAGCTCAGTTTCAAATACTCATCTCAAACATTGTGAAGGGATTTTGAGGAAATATGCATGAAGAGGTGCGTCCTGGTGTGGAGAAGAGGTGATGACAGTTGGAGGCAGAAGTTCAGGACCAAGGGAACTTTTTGCAGCCTTGATGGAGGTAATTTTAGGAAAGTAAAGGAAGCATTTTTCTCAATCACTTGTTACGATCTTGGTTATTTGTAAATGCATGTTAATGCAGTGATTCATGGTGTTTGAGATGACAGCTCTCTCTCTCTCTCTCTGCTGCTTCCAGCCGTGATGCCAGCGCCGCAGCCCACACCAAAATGTTGAGTATTATGTTAGTGTTGAAGAAGGATTCTCGGTAATTGTGACCTGAAATGTTTCGTGGGATTTAAAAATTTTTTTTTTTTACAAAAAACACTGTTTTTCAGACATAGCTGTTGGTTTGATTCCAGACCAAAACTCTATGATATAGCTTATATGTGTAATATTTTACTCTCTAGTAACTTCACATTTAACTTGAGGAGTTCAATCAGAGCTTTCTCCTAGACCGGTAGGTTTTCTCCATGATTGCAGTCATTCATTGAGGGGAACCCACACCGTTACCCCCACGATGGAATCAAACAGTCGTTTTTATTAATGACCTGAGTGGGCGCAATCACTCTGCGCCTCTAAACTGACCTTTCACTCCTACATTGCGATTTCTTCAGAGTTACTGACTGCCTCTGATTTCTGAATGAGGGAACAAACAAACAACCAAACACAGCAAAACTAAAAGTATTTTTTCTTTATTTGATTACACCCCGTATAATAACAAATACTAGAAATAGAGGGAGGCTGTAATAATAATAACAATGATGTGTGTAGTGTAATTGGCTGATTGTGCGTGTATTGTTGTTGTGTTGATGTTTAGGTTTGACTAGCGCAACGACTATAATCCAAAGTATTCCTCTCATTTGTACAAATTAATAAAAGCAGAAGATAAATAGAATACCACTCAGCAGAATGAATACCTTCACCTTATCTCTAAAGAATTTTGAGTGCAGACTTATCTGGTGGATCAAGATTTTCACAACACATAGATATCAACTCCGTCTTTATATCACTCCCTAAGAGATTAAAGAAAAGTTTTAAGAATGGCTCATTTGCCAAGGAAGTAAAATAAAAATCCTGGATCAACCTTTTTTATCTTAATCTGTAACAATCATGGGTTTTTATTTTGAGCCAAAGAGCCATCCTCCCACAAAGCTGAGTAGATCTCTTTTAACTGTTTCTTGTGTAATCCTGCCAATGAAAGTTGATTGATCGTGTATTGATATCATAACTGGAGTTTTGGCTTCAGTCCTAAAGGATGGTTCCTTGAAGAACATGGGAATGCAAAGTTCTTTACTTTTCATGGTGCAGTGGGTAAAATTGAGTGTTTTTTTGCCGTATAAAGATAGGGCTTCTGAAACCAAAGAGAGGTCAACCGCAGAGATAAATCTCCCACTGTTGATATAAAAAGGTTTGTTGAAAAAAAAAAGATTTTATCAGGTGATTATAACCTAACAGAAAACGTAGTTATTATTGGGATATTCAATTTTTTTCAAAATGATATCCCAGAAAAATCATGTATGAATTATATTATTCATTATTATTATTACTCAACAGGGGGACTTTTTTAAATTTATATAATTCAAAATTGATATGAGGGTTTCAATCAGGGGGATTGCTTGTCTGTGCTGGGGATTGGGGGGTTTTCGGGAATTTACCTTCGCTGTTGGGACAACAACGAATGCCTAGTTCAATTTTTACTCACAGCACATTTTGATGTTAATTAAAGTTGGTAAAAAATTGAAAAAAAATATACATATATTATTATATTATATTATTATTGATATTAATGTGTAATTTTGGTACTTTGTTAAAGGAATTTTTGCATAATTCCTTGACTCTTGTATCGCTAGTATAACTTTTCCAACATCCACATGGCTTACGGCGTAGATTATAGGCTTCAGAATTGTGCCAGAATAGGTTTCCTACCAAAATCCTCCTATTTACACATATTTAAGACTATTTGACTCGACAGGGTCTGGTTGTGAAGAGAAAGTCTATCCTGAAAAGACAAACCCTGAATCCCATTAAAATGATCACTCCGTATGTCTTTAATTTTTTTAAATATTTACTTGGCTCATTCCCCTCCAGATGATATTTTATGACTGTAATTACGTTTCCCTAATAACATGTTTGCTCCTCCAGCTCATCAACCTGCTTCATGATCCTGCCAAATGTGCTTTCCAAATGTTGCTACATCCCTCCCTGCTGTTATTCTCTCACCCTGTCTGTGCTGTTGTTCTGTCTGCTGAATCTCCAGAGTTGTCTTCTTCTCCCTGCTAGACAGACACCCATGGGCTCTGTTCTTTCACCTGCTGCATCCAGTCTGCATTGCACTGGTGCACTATGGGACGGCGCTCCAGCTGCTCTTTTCCAGGCTGCTAGGCTGGGTTGAGTCTGGCTGCTGTAACAATTCGTTTAGACCTTTGTGTTTTTCACCTTTTTAAAAAAAAAAAAACGTTTTGTGAGTTTTAACTCCCGCTGTGATCTTCAAAGGTTTTCTGAGGCCTGGTCTTGCCTTACTGAAGCATATTGCACCTTGTGTTTCCTTCATTTCTCCTTCCTGGCTTGTTAAAGTTTAAATTCCGCCGATAACTTTGAAGTGTTTGTCTGTTTTTCTTTTATTCTACGTGGAGATATTTGTTCTTGTACGCCTGCAGAGCAGATGTTGTTACAGGAGCCATGCTTTGCTCAGTTGTTTCCATGCGGCCAATTTTACACTCTTTTGGGTCAAGTCTCTGCGATAAGGAGAGTGCAGTGGAGTTTCTGTCAACCTCCTCAACCCCGGTTAATTAGAAATTTCCAACACTGTGATGCAGTGCTGTGAAAAAGTATTTGACCCCCTCCTGGTTTCCTCTATTTTGGGTGTATTTCATACTACCTAGACAATATTTAACATAAAATAAAGGCATAATGCGTTATCCCAATATTAAGTTGTGATTATAATGTTATCTATTGGGTATATGTTGAAAAAAATGTTCTTTTGAATCTATATCGCCCCAAAAAACTGCCAAACTGTATTTATAACTGGTTGCAGCTGGATTAGACGCACCCTATCCTGATTATAACCAGCCCTGTTCAATCACATCATCACTTCAATAAACATTTTTCAGAAGCGGGAATTCTGCAGGCCTCACTGGTAGCACACTATGCCAAACTCAGAAGAAATTCCACCAGAAATGAGGAAGAAGTTGATTGAAATCCAACAGTGTGAGTAGGATTACGACAGGACTCTGGGGCTTCACACATTCATAGACTCATAATCTAGAAATGGAGAAGACTTGCACAAATAGTAAACCTTCCAAGAAGTTACCGATTTTTTAAAAGTCATCCAAAAGCACAACAAATGGTCATTCATGAAGATTCTAGGGATCCAAACTAAACTTCCGAGGAACTGCCGGTCTCTCTCACCTCAATATAGGTCAGAGTTCACGGCACTCGAGGAAAAATAGGATCCAAGGAAGAGGGTTGTGACGGAAGCCCCCGCTAACCCAGAAGAAAATGAATGCTCATCTTCTGACTGTTCTGGGGGTCATCTATGTGATGACCCTTAGTGCTTTTCAGAGGATATTCCCAAGTTGTGAGTCAAAACTGTTTGGAGGACAGGGGTCCCATTACATTTTGTGGAAGCCACTAACATTATTTCACAAAAACAACATTTTATCTACAGTTGAACAGGGAAGTTGCAGCGGATTGTTGTGGGGATGTTTAGTTGCCCAAGGGCATGGACGACTTTCCATAATTGAGATAAACGTGAATTTTGCTCTTCACCACAAAATTCTCAAGGAGAATATCAGGTCATCTGTCTGTTAGTTGAAGCTCAAGCACAACTGGATCATGTGGCTAGACGATAATCCCGAGCAGAAGAGTGAGTCCATCTCTGAATGGTCTTAAAGGAATCAAATTAAAGACTTGAAGTCAACTTGTCGAAGTCTGGACCTGAACCCCATTAAGATGATGTCCTGGGACCTGACGAGATCCATTCATGCTCACAGACTCCAATATGGCTGGACTAAAAAAGTTCTGCAACGAAGAGTGAGACTATTGTCACCTATTACGATGTCAGGCACTGATCCGCAAACATAGTGTTTGTTTGGAGTGGTTCATTCTAAAGATGGCACAACTAGCTGTTAGGTTCAAGAGGGCAAATACTTTTTCACACTGCTGACTGATTTATTAGGTCACCTCTTTTCTCTAACTAAATGAAATTACACTTTAAAACTTCAATTTTTTTCTGTTAAACTGTGTTTGAGGATCCAGCAGTTTGGTGTGAGAAACACAAAAATAAACAAAACCAGGAGTGAGTCCAATACTTTTTCACTGCACTGTATATACAATCCCACCGCCGGCTGCACCTCAGCCAGCCTTTCTTAGGCCCTGGGACCAGAGGAGGACAAAGGCAGGTGAATTGACAGTAGTCTGCAATCTTCTTGTCAAAGCAAAATGAGAAAGGAGATCTCCTGCCTTTAATCTGTGTATTGAGCCCTGCAGTAGCATTCTCTCCTACACCTTTCAAAAACTCCATTGAAGTGGTTCCTGCTTCTCTGCCTTGCTCAGAGGTAGGTTGCTGGTTCCCAACCATGTTTTCATCTGTCCTCTTCTCTCTTGTGCGATTCACTGAGGTCGACCACTGTGCACTTTAAATGACTGATTACAGCGCTGTCCTAAATCACCCCGGAGATACAAAGTGGCTGGAAGATTCTTATTACTGTCATATTTGCCTCTAACCATTCAGGCAATCCACATTTATCAATTTATGAGGGTCCAACATGCTTGCCAATGTAAAGAGGAACATTGAAAATGTTTTATTGCAGTTCAAAGGGAGTTATTTGTCATTCGACAGTCACTTAACGGTCAGCCAACGCTGGGGAAGGGCCAGAAGTGGCCAGCTCTCTGCCAGTTTCTTTTTTCACACTTCCATCTTCTCTCCTAAAGTTTCCCGGTCTGGGGTTGACAGCCACGTGGACTACAATTTGCCTGGAATCAGAGTCACACTTTTCCCCCAAAGGCTTTTGGGTCTCATTCTTACCCAAGCTGAAGCTGCACCATCTGCTGTGCATGCAGAGGAGCCTTTGTTCCAACCAATAAGTTAACATTGGCAACAAGTGGAGTCCCTGCGGCATTGTGTGGTCTCTATCAAAGCTACTTCGGTCCATGTCAGATTAATTGACTGATGCTCTTTTACAATGAAGTATAAATATTCAAAATGAGATTCATACTCGCTGATAGTTTTTCACAATTGCAATATGTTCCATAAAAAAATCGGGAGCGAGTTGCAAAGATGGATCGTGTGTTCTTCTGAGGGCCAGTTGTTCTCTGGTGGAATTATCTGTCATTGGATTAGCAGACTGCCTTCAGCATGCTAATGTTTGACAAAAGAAGGCAATAAAGAACAGAAACGCTCCAGGGACATCAGATCTAGGCCAGTGCTGCACAGGAGAATAATGGAACCAACTGCTCCACACTTTCTGAGATTGCAGAACCCATGAAGAATGAAACAATTAGTGTACCAAAACAGACTGGAGATGCTTCTTTATACATAATACCTATGTTATGACTGACAATGCATTACTGTACATTTTTGAAGAAACTGCATCTTTACGCTACCTTTGCATTCATATTTGTGTGAAGCACATGGTTTTCCGTTGGAAACGGTGATTGTCCCCTTTGGGTTGGGGGTGATTTGCTGCCTCAAGCGAAGGGATTTTAAGTGCCTCGGTGTCTTGTTCTGGAGTGATGGGAAAATGGACTCGGAGATAGACAGGCTATTCAGTGGGGCATCAGCAGTAATGCAAGTGGTGTATCGGTCTGTTGTGGCTTAGAAAGAGTTGAGTCATAAGGCAACGCTCTCAATTTACCGGTCCATCTACGTTCCAACCCTCACCTACGGTCATTTGCTCTGGGTAGAGACTGAATAACAGTGATACCAGCGGCTGAAAGAGCTTCCTACAAAGGGTGACTGGACTCTGGTCTAAGGTGCATCAGACATTTGGAGGAAGTTCAGAGTGGAGCCGCTGATCCCTCATGTCAGTTGAGCCAGTCTGATAGGAAAACCTCCTGAAAAAACTAACAAGACTAAAGTCAATTTAGAAATCTGAATTTTGCTATAGAACCTCAAAAGCTTATTACATCAATATTGTCTCTCAAGGCAACATTTTGTACAAAACTCTGTTCTTGTTTATTGAGTCTTATCATGATAAACTCATTTTCACCTTACAGTGAAGTCAGGTTGTAGAGACTTTTATGCCCCCACCACGGGCAGCAATCCTGTCCTTATTAAGAAAGAATAGCCTCTCCACATCTCCTCACAGGCAGACAGAATTCCAAGAAATTCCAAAAGTGTTTCCTCGGAAAGCTTTACATCCCATTATTGCTTTCATCAATGCATAAGATCTATCGTTTTCGGCACGTTTGAACTTTGGTGATTTTCGTGTCAGTTTGCTTGTACTCACTAATGATAGAGGTTATGGTATTTCCTCATCACCACATAATGACTTTTCCAGTGGCGGGGGCATCTTTGTCTTTCAACACAAATATTCTAATCAGTACTTACTTTGAAACTACTTTCAGATTGTGCATTAACATATTTCAGTCAGACAAGACACGAGATGAATTGTTTATTGTTACAACAGCGGAACACAGCTGGCGTCTCTGCTCCATCCTCATCAGCTCCTGCCGATATGTTTATGTAGGAGTTTTGTGGAGTGATGCACAAACTCATGATCGCCCTAAACCAGAGCTAAAGGTTGGCCACTGGGCGGGTGGAACCTATGGGTTACCACTGGGTTGGTGTAACTATGGGTTGCTGTAGGGATGGTGGTGGTGGTGGTAGCCAAATTTGGGAGGATGTGTTTCATGACGAATGAGCAGAATGGGGCATTGTGTGTGTGTGTGTGTGTGTGTGTGTGTGTGTGTGTGTGTGTGTGTGTGTGTGTGTGTGTGTGTGTGTGTGTGTGTGTGTGTGTGTGTGTGTGTGTGTGTGTGTGTGTGTGTGTGTGTGTGTGTGTGAGTGAGTGAGTGAGAGAGATATAGATATATAGATAGATATCTCTTCATCCATCCGCCTTCTGTCATCAAAAGTGTCGAAAGGCATAAGTTATAAAAGGAAGATGTCGAAGTCCATTGTTGATGCTACATGGATTGGAGATATACCAAAATGTGTCGCGGGGATTCAAACTGATTCAACAGACTAAAATTTAAGTTAATATTTAAAGAGAAAAAAAAGAAATGCTAATAGTCAGCTTGTTATAGAGATCACATTCTTTCTATGTGTAGCTGATCATTTGTCATACTCTTCTCTTGTCTCCCTACAGTGCCCGGAAATTTGGGTTGCTTCAAAGACAGCGGTGACCCACCCACTCTGTCCGGCACCAGCGAGACCTCCAACAAACTCACCATCCAGAACTGTATTAGCTTCTGCAGGAAGCAGAGATACAAGGTGAGATTTGAACAAAGAAACCAGTAACAAAAGCATTATTTGTTAAGATTTAACTTGTGATTCTGGAGGAGAAAAACTTCAAAACTAAAGGAGAAAAATCTTTCAAATATTGGAAGTGCGTGTTTTATTCTGGCAGTTGTACTGGAAACAGTTTTTACTTAATTGCCCGTGTCACGTCTAAACTGGACACAAGCTGTCTTTCTGCAGGAGTCAAATTTTTTATGTAAATCATCAGCATTTAGCGACCATTTCCTGGCAGTTATTACCACAATATCCAGTCAGTCTATGCTCCCCTTGTTCAGCCATCAGGCTTCCTCTTTCAACCCAACCAGCGAATAAAAAAATCACCACAGCTATCAAGGCTGAATGATAGAAATGGATGCTTATCAGTCGGCTGAGCACCTCCTCTTCAACGCATTTCCTCATCTCTGAATCTGGCGTGCCGTTGTCCAAGTTATAAACAGTGCCAGGTGTTCGTTTCCTGTCTCAGCAGATCCAGTTCTGCTCCATCTGCATGACAGATACTGACACTGTGACTGTTACCTCCTACCCTCTCAAATCAGCAGATGTTACAGGATGTGCCGGCAGATCAGCATTGTCCGCTTATCCTTCCACTGTCTCGGTCTTTAATGCGAATGTGAACCATCAGCGCTGATCCCATATGACGCTTTGACAAAGAGCATGCCTGACAAGCTAAACACAAATCCTGTGCTGGAGTTTTCACGTTGGTGTCGTTTCATCAGAAAGAATAAAGCAACTCGGACATAGCTTGATAGACGTAGGCGAGAGTGGAGGCTTGAGAAATTCCTGTTCCGTGAGAAGAGACAGAAAGTGGCGATGATGCAGTACCTTCATTTGTGTGAATTCATTCAGGGCTTGAGAATTGGACAGTGGCGTCACTTTGACCAATGACAAGAGCGCTTTTTAGAGCAAGCTGCTCGCGGTGGTGATGTCAAAATGTGTGTACGTGTCTTTGATCGATTTTGCTTCTGTGCCTTCATTTTTCACACGTTGTGTTTTTGAGAGGAGGCTTCCAATCAGATGAGATGTTGAAGGCCTCTGTAATCATGATAGATGGATGGATGGACAGACAGCTCTATAGCTATATACAGACAGAAAGATAGATTTGTTGATGGATGGATGGATAGATGGATAGAGAGATAGATTGAAAAGTTAGAATAGTATATTAATTAGAAAATGCACACAACTAAGGAAAAAGTCCAGACTCCATAAGAACTAGTAATCAACTCCTTCAGTCAAGAAGGAAAGAACACTACCTCTGTAAGAACTTGAATGTGTTTTATTTCTCTGCACATAATTGTTGAGGATTTTACAGGAAAATTAGCGGCTCTTCATATTATTTAATTCACAGAATTTCCTAAATCCTCATGTTTCCTCCACACAGTTTATTCTGTCAGTCTTTCAGTCTCCCTTAACATTTCCCTCACAGCAGCCGTTCTAAACTCATTCATGACGAGTAGCATCATGGAAGAGCCAGCCAAAGTTTGTTTTGCATTACTGATGCACTGATTTGCATATCTCCTTTTGTGTTTCGCAGCTTGCCGGAATGGAGTCAGGATACGCCTGTTTCTGTGGTAACGAAGTGGACCCGCATGACCGCGGCGAGTCGCCCAACATGGAGTGTAACCATGTTTGCTTCGGCGACCACACCCAGCCCTGCGGTGGAGACGGCTGGGTCATCATCTTCGACAGTGAGTGTGGAACCTTTGTGATTTTATTTGGAGAGCCAATACTACAAATTTTCATAGACAATTTCCAAAGTAGTTTGTGTTGAATTTCAATACCGGCAGTTTGTTTAGACCCGAGGGGCAACGGTTCTCTCAAAGGCCTCACCGTGTTAACACCTGTTATCAAATTGGTTTTGGTAAATTAGGATTCAGATCACTTCGGGGGGAAAGAATGCAAACATCTTCTTGTCACCTAAAGCACTCTTTTTACTCATCCTTCCTGTTTAAACCTGCAACATTACTCTATTTTAAAAACTTTACCTATGTTAAATGAATACCTGTTGACACTTTCTAATCGAGTATTGTCTATGCGTTTTAAGTTAATTATAAGTTTTGAAAGAATGTAATTACTATTTAGCCAATCTTACAGTGTCTCCATAATAACCAATTGACTCAAGGCATTTTTCCATTGCTAATCAAATTAATATCTTGTATTCCAAGTAAAAAATTCTGTTAACCTTGCTGCAACTCATCAGCCTCATCAACCATTGCTGTGACAATAAAGTCTGAGACAGCAGCCAGCTGTGCCCAGAGGAGTCTAACTGATAGAGTTTTTATGTATTGTTGACATTCTGGCTCAAACCCCATCCACTCACAACGTCAGTATTTGGGTGTGATGAGGTAGAATATGAGAATTGTGTATCCGCCGCTCTGATGTCTGCACGCCAGGAGAAAAAATAAACCTCAATGGGTTTGAAAAAGTTCTGAAACTAAATGTCTCTCACCATTTCTATCTTTTTCCTCACTTGTCCTCACACACACAGCCCGAGTCGGGGCCTGCGGTGGAAATTATTCCTCTCCGTCAGGAGTGATCTACTCCCCTGACTTCCCGGACAAGTACGGCGCTGGTCGTGTTTGCTACTGGACTATCCAGATCCCTGGATCCTTCGCCATCCTCTTCAACTTCACCTTCTTTGACATTTCCGATCAGACGGACATGGTGGAGCTACTGGATGGCTACACTAACCAGGTGGTGGCACGCTTTGACTGGCGCAGCCGACCACGGGGCCTGGTGAACATCACGGGCGACTTCGTCATACTCTATTTCTACTCAGACCGCACCAACCAGGCCCAGGGATTTGCTCTGCTTTACCAAGGTGAGTTTTTCGCCCGCTTTTTTGTTTTGCTTTTTCTGATGCAAAATGTTCTAACAGTGTATCCTAAGAGGAAAGGTGTTGTAAAACACGTCAAAGCTGATGACAGGATATCACTTTCAATGATTGGTTAGACTTGTAGCCAATATCCTGAGCCACAGGGACTCATTCAAACACGGCGAGAATCACATTTGCATGATCAGGTGCGCGTTGCCTTGCATGCTCCATGGAGGTTTGCAGATCAGAGCTCTTCTAGCTCTAGTGTGGCAGTTGTCACACCGCTGCCAGGATCTTTTCTCTTTTCGTTTGCTGGTATTACTGACACCCCCTGGTGATACTGCATATTCAAGCGATGTTTGTTTTTTCTAAAGACCCTCAGTCTTATCAAGCTGCAGCAGACTGCTCCGCTTCTCCAGTCATTCTTTCGTGAATGAACATCAAGTTTTACACCACCTTCCTGCAAAACACTGATACTATCCACCATGACTTCTCCTCGCCTGGTCTGCCTGCAGAAGAGCATCAAAACTAAAGCTAGCAGCAGTTTTTCTCTGAAGATGTGTTATGTGTGGCATATAGTGAAAAGGTTCTTTCTGTTGTTCACATATTACATCTGAATGCACCAAAAAAGGATTTAATAGATCATTTGGAATATGGGAAGGGAGTGTAGGTGACATTCATGCTTGCAGATCACAACACAGTGAGGCAATCTGTCACTACTCCTTCCCATCTGCCTCCATTTTTAATCATTCTTCTCACAGAAAAAAACTGTGCTTGAAGGTGCTTGAAGGTCAGAATTATGCTTGAAGGTCAAAATCTTCTGACCTCTGATCCTTTCTGCTCCCATCGTGGTTCTTGTTTTGCACTAGTTGAAGGAAGAAGAGAAGGAGTCTTGAGACGTGAAATGAGAAAAGATCTCCCCCATAATATAAAAGAATGATGTAAAGACAAAAAGAGAGTAACTAAGGTACAGAAAAGAAAAAACAGAGTGGAGGAGACAGTGCTTAGAATAAATATCCAACAACTCTGTCGTTCTCTGAGTGGCTGAAACAATCATTTCAGGATAAACTCTCTCAGATGGTGAGGGCAGAGATGAACTTGGTTTGTAGCATTGTATTTTGTTCTCAAATGGGGAACATGTGGGACGTTCTCATGTGGAAAGAGAAAACCGTCCCACGTTCTTGTAACGTTCAACCGCCATTCACACTGAGTGGAACAGGCCTGGATTGAATAGTGCATAGAAACATTGGATGGAGTTTTATTTCACCTCCGTGGGACGAGACGGGTGGTGGTTACCACTTTGTTTGTAGTGTAGTTTATAACGCGACTGTCCATCCTCCTAATTGATGTTAAAGTCAATGGGTAACAAGTCTATGTTGTTATCCCCACCAGTAGGCGGATATCCCCGAAAAGTCCCCATTCCACTCTGTTGTACAAGCAGTCCCACTGATTTATTATTATATTAAATCACAGTAAAATGTGACAAATACAAGGTAGATCTCCTTGAGTCAAACTCCTGACACTAAAGTTGGACTAAATCAGACCAATGGTTCGGATGTTGTGTCCATAAAACGGGGGTTTCTCATCGTCACTGGTCAGTATATACAAAATAGATCTCCTTGGGTAGATTCACATGCACCAGATTTGGATCGAATGGGACCAACAGTGGAACTTTTGGCAGCTCCAAACATTCCCAAAATAAATCCAGTTCTTCCTTGCACTAAGGTCTTTGTGGGTATAAAATTTTAAAAATGATCCATGTAAAACTTTTCAGTTACAGTGTTAACACAAAGGATCCAAGGCAGTGGCGAGGACCATTCCATGATATTTCAGACTATTCAGGGATAAAATTAGTATATATACAACTACAGAGGAGGGTGCACACTGAGGAAATATAGAGATGGCTGTTGTTTCTTTGATTTGTTGGTTAACCGCTGGAAATGAATAAATTCTCAATTTTAATATATCATTCAAAAGTTGTTTTGCTCATAATGCATTTTTTACAAAGCGTGGCTTGTTGTGAGTTAGTTCCTGTGATTTAGAATTCTTCCCAACAGCCTCAAATGTCTCTTGTCTAGTGTTTGAGCTCTGAGGGTCGTAGCCAAGACGTGACATTTCATGTCAACAATATATTAATTATTCTTGCTTCCTACACGCATATGAGCAACTTAATTTCAGAAATGTCATTTATAGTCTGCAGTGGGGGCGGCTGTAGCTCCCTGGGTAGAGTGGTGGTCCTCCAGCCGTTGCTGTCCACATGTTATAGGCTCGTATTGCAAGACCCCAGAGTCCAATCGGCCCCACAGAGGTTCTTCAAAGCGGCTCTTCAGGGATGGGTCACATGTAGAGATCAAATTTCACAATTTCCGAGATATTTCCTTTTACCTAACTTAACTAGAACTTAATACGCAGTAAAAAAAAAAAAAAAACCACGAGTGAGAAACATAAATAACATGAAATAATTTGCCGTTCTCCACTGTTTGTGAGGAGAAAAAAATCTTGTGATTTAAAAAAAAATCAGGGCGCCTTTGTACAAAGAGATACTCCGAGTTATTTTCTGTACCATGAAATGCTTTTAATCTTTCTGAGATATTCCTCTGATAATAATGACGACTGTCTCAAAAGGCATGAAGACATCGAGGCGTGAGAAAGCAAAATCAATTATCCCTTGTTTTATCATTGTTCCAGGGCCTTGGTGCTTACTGTGGTCACATTATTACCAACTAATTCCTTGACCCTGGAAACCTCCTCCAAGCATTTGTTTATCATAAGTAGTCTGTGTGTTATCCACCTATTTATCGTCTTTCCTTTCGTGGATACATGAAGTTCGTTTGACTTTCATGTCATTATTTTTCACCTGATTGGCAAAGCTTTCAAAAAGGTCCAATCTCATAAAATGTGAACAAGGTGAGAGAGTAATCCAGAATCCACATCCACCAGATGTGGATGTGGAAAATACAACAGTTTATGACAGTTTATGAAAGAAAATACAACGACATTGTTGTTCTGTTTATCACAGTTTTCCTTGAGTGGTCTTGCTTAAGCCCCAGCCCACAAACCCCGTCCATGCAGTCCAACCTGATTGTGTAGTAAACAACAAACAACGCAAAAACAAAACAAATCAGACAAAAACAGAAAGACAAAATATAATTGAACTACGGTTACGGCAGCCCACTGTATAACTCTGAATGCTCGGGCAGCCGGTCCAGCAAAACAACTAATTTAATCGACTCGGCCCAAGATATGTCGCCGAACAAAATTGCTTTGAAATTTCAAGCTATCTTGCGGACAAACAAACAAACAGCACATGACTTCCACAAACTTTGTTGGCAGAGGTAATTGAAGCATTTCCCACAGACACACACACACACACACACACACACACACACACCCCCGGCCGCTGCGGCTCACACTCCTTATTAGTGAACACAATAAGAGCAGATGAGGCACATCTGCTGCTCGGGATTCTCCCACGCCTGCCCCTTGGCTTACGCTGCTGATCTCTGCTCATAAACCAGTTCTACACTCATTAAGATCAAATAATAACATGTAATGAGTAGATGGTAAAATTAGGTACTAAGTTCTAAACGTGGAGCAGCACAGAGGAGCAGCAGGTAGACATTGTCTCACAGCAGGAAGGTTCAGGGTTCAAATCCACCTCAGGCCTTTCTGTGTGGCGTTTGCGTTCTCTCAGGCTTCCTCCCTTGCTCCCAAAGCATGACGCATCGGTTAGTTGATCACTCTGAATTGTGAATGTGAGCATGAAGGGTTGTCTGTCTCTATGTGGCATCCTGTGTTGAATTGACAGTTGCCCCTCACCCATTCTCAGAAGGGACAAGCTCCCGCCCCCCGTGACCCTGAGCAGGATAAAGGCATTTACAGGGTCTGCATAAATGGGTGTTAATTTTAAGGCCATGAGCATGGCAGATAACACAGAATAAACAAATACGTATAATAAATATCAAACATTTTGTTGGCTTGCTTCAAGTGTAAATTACAATCTATTTAACAGAGATGTTAATTCTGCAATTTAAAACCTGTTGTGTTTATTATATATAAAAAACTTGACAGTTGTGGTTAAGGTAGTTAATAATCCAACACAAACCACTTCACAGAAAAAACCCCGTCAATTTGAGTTTGAAATTGAAACTGTTAAAATTTTATTTCGTGGACGTCCATCCCCTCACGATGGAGAACGGGTGATGTGCAGACATGAGCTAGTGGCTCCAAATCAATCAAAGAGGCTCTATAGTGTCATAAAAAGTGTCAAGTTTACCTACAAATGAACAATATTTATATGTAAACACACAGATATATGCTGATGTATATTTATGTGTTTGTATACATTTTTATCAAAATATATATATATATATATATATATATATATATATATATATGTGTGTGTTTGTATCTTATAGCAAAATTCTAAATGTAATTGTTATACATAGCATTAGCAGTCATGGCTTTCCACTTTTTGGGATGTACTTTAATAAAAGATACTATAAACGAGTAACATTCACTATTCAATTTACAGCTTCTTTTTTTCAAGGAGGTTTTGAATGATGGTATGTTGATTATTGTCCAATAACCTTTGTGTATATTCAATACATTTGTTTTAAATAACTGTAAAACTACACGCAGCTGGATAGCTCAGTGGGTTGCACCACACTTTGGTCCAGGAGGCTGAGGTTCGAATCCCAGGCTAAATAAATCCAGTGTTGACCCTCAGGCAAGGTCCTTAGTGCTACCAGTCTACCCAGCCACATCTAGTGCCGGTCCCGAGCCCGGATAAATGGGAAGGTTGTGTCAGGAAGGGATTGCGACAAAAAAAAAAAACCTATGCAAAATCAATATGAAGAACAAGACGATCCGCTCATGTGAACCCCAAAAAAAAATAAAAAGGGAAAGAGACAAAAGAAGTTGCTGTAAAACTAACATTTAATGAGCATTTCATCAATGTAAAAGTGCACTACTATTTATACTCTTACTTCTATCTAACTCAATGAAATGAAATGAAATTTTTTAAATTGATATATAAATTGATATACAATTTATATATAAAATCTATGACTTTAATCAGATGTACTCTTATCTGTAAATTAAAACAATAAACTGTGTAATTTTAGCGGCATTGGATTTTGTATTTGAATGACAACCATAGTTAATTCTACAAAGAAATATGATTAATTTAAGATATGTTTTATTATTTAAATAAACTTGTTTGCTTCAGTCTTAAATACTTCAGTATATTTTCTGAGCATCAAACAAAGCCTTATTGTTCTTCTTTTTATTCTTCGTTGTTGTTTCGATGATGATGACGATGATGACAGCATTTGTTATTTTCATGGATATATTTTACAGTATAATCTGGTGATAATAACTAACATTCGTCTTAATAGAGAAGCCATTATTTAGATCACGGCCTTTCACATCATGTGTCAAACACTGAGAGCGTTTTCTCAGAACCTTTTTGAATGTGGGCCCACATCTATGTTTGGGAGGAGAAGATGAAAGGCAGCGGAGATCTTATTTAGGATATGGGTTTCCTCTGGGAACGTATAAATGAGCTGAACTGGTCCTTGCTCTCTACTGTTGTTTTATGAAGCAAACTCTGCCCATCTGGTTCTGTTAGCTGCTTAAAACAAATAGAATTTATTGCAAACACTTTTTGATCGTGTCTGGGGGCAGAGAAAAGCTCTCAGCACCACATGTTTACAGCACGCTTGGGTGTTTTTACCAAGTCAATCTGTTTCTTCACAAATGCTGTTAGCCTTGAATATTCACTTATGACTCTGTATATACTGTCAGAAACGTAGTCAAAGTGATACATTTTGTCACAGCTTGCACTCTGCCACGGCCCGGTTCCCCCAACTGGATTAGACCGGTGTTAAATGATGATTTGTTCTTAACCTTTAGTTCATCTTGTCAACATGGCAGACCTTATCCTCATCTGTTTCTGGCTCAGAACTCACAACACCGCCCCCTGAGAGCTATAGTATAGGTTCACACCGATCAGCCATAACATTTGAACCCCCTCCCCAGTATTATGTAGGTCCTGTTTTGCTACCAGGACAGATGTGCGATGCTCTATGTGTTCGGACACCTTTCTATTTATGCGTCAGTAAATCTTCTGTGGTATGAGAAAAAGTAGGCTAGCCTCCTCTCCACACACACATAAATGAGCCTGGGGCGCCCATGACCCTGTTACCAGTCGACCGTTGTCCTTCCTTAGGCCACTTCTGTAGGCACCGTCTACTGCAAACCAGGAACATCCAACAAGACCTGCAGTTTTGGAGACGCTCTGTCCCAGTAACCTTTGCAAAAGTCGCTCAGATCCTTGTTCTTTCTCATTTTTTATGCTTCCAACACATCAACTTCAGGACATAAATTGACCTGTTTCATAATAAATCCCACGCACTGACAGGTGCCATCGTAATAAAATGATGAGTATTAGTCTGACTTCTTATAATTAGTCTGTCAAAATCTTATAATGTTATGGCTGATAGTTGTACATAAGTAAGGTAAATAATAGCTCCAATAAATATACCCAATAAATAGAGTTGATAACAGACAGCCAAATTGCTTCAATGACTTAACAAGAGCATCTGAACATGCCATCATGTAGGCGGAATGCTCCTTTAAAGTGAGTCAACCGCCGATGACACTGATCCACAACAACATCATTTCAAACTTCACCTACCAGGTAGAGTAACGCAGTTTAATTTATGTAACGACAATTGAATTCATTTCTATACCCATATATGCATTAAAATATTCAGGTGAATCTCCCGTATGTCCATTTTTCATTTTTACATTTTCACACTATTTTATTCCGTTAAGTATTTTATATTCAAATATATTCTATGTCAGGTTTCTGTTTTTTCCATTGTTTTTTGTGTAGTCGCTGCTTCTACATTCCAGTGTAACGTTAGAATTTCTGTTTATAATTGAATAGAGTCTTATCTATATATTTATATTATTAACCATTTCACAACCTGTGTCCATTCGAATAGACATGTTTTCATCTTTAAACCAATAAAACCTGTGTGCCTTTTTTATTCAAATAATACCAGCTCATTTATTGGTCCCTGATCGACAGTCGTGATGATGTAATCACCCTGAAACTTTAAGAAGATGATGTCTCATATAAGAGTCTTCCCATGGAAAAAAGAAGAACAAACAAACGGAACAAAAAGAAGTTTGTCAGTAGAATATGAACTATTAGAGATCAACTCTCATCAGTGTTTTCATAGTCTGTGTGAAAGTGGTCAATATAGCACCAGGTTGTGATTCTTTTTTCTACCTTTCTACCGCAGCTTTTTTCAGAGACAAAACTCACACCGCTGCAAAATAAGCCGCCAAACAGTCGACTGAAATGGTTTACAAATAGCTAATAATACTTAGCAGAGCTGAGGGTGGCTGGATATCAGGCTTACGTTTCATTCTTTTATCCACAGCACTTAGAAGCCAGGACACCAGAACGATTGAGGCCGAAGGAGATGAAGAGGATGAAGAGGAGGACGTCTCCAGCACAGCGGGGCCACAGCTAGTTGGTGGGGTCACCGAGAGATCTAACAGCACCTCAAACGGACGTTCCTCCCAGATCCTTTACGTAATCACGTCCAGCCCCGGCAAACTGGAGCACAACATGCCAGGTCAGTGGGCTGGACGCGGCGAGACCACCGGCCACAGTGCTAGTATGTTGACACCCATGATACAAAGCACCCTGTGCGACTCTCTCTACCTCTGCAGGGACGTTGTGGGATGTTTCTTTGGTGGATCTTCCATCTATCATGACCTGGTTTCTCTGATGCTCTTAGTTTGATGAGAGGCTTCTGGGAACTTCCTCCCAGAGTGACTCTCTGCTCATACTTTGAAGTAATGCTACCTGACACTTGTTTTTTTCCTGTCATTGAATCAGAAGGGAAATGACTCCGGGTCTCCCTGCTGATCACAATCAGCCTGCAGAGTCAAAGCTCTGCAGGCTGTTGGGGGTCGGATGTATATTGTGTATTTTTTTAGTGGACTGAAATATTATTCTTACCGAACCCTGAGCTTTCAGTCTCGCGGAGAATCTTGATTTACTCCCTAACTATAAGAAAGCAGATGTGTAACGATAAAGCAGCAATATATCCTGGCAGTGTGCTGGCTGAGCAGCGCTAACAGGTGCACCAGCAGTGAAAGAATTATTCTCTTCTCGTAAATGTTTCAGTCTGCTTCAGTTTGTTTTCATTGCTGTGATTCCATATATGATGTCTCCTTTCACTCTCCACAGTGTGGACCATTTATGCTCTGGCAGCCCTGCTCATACTGACAGTTATTGCCATGGTGGCTAAGCTGCTGCTGCACATCACCGTCAAGTAAGTATAAAGACGTATGAGGACAGATTGAGGGATTGTTCCTATATTTATCTCCAGACCTCAATGGAGCCTAAAATGTCATAGCTTTCATCTGCAGTTTAATACTTATTTTAGCACAAAGGGAACCTCGTTCAACTGTCTGAAGTCCTAATGTGCTGAACTTTTAAGTTATTACTAGAAATGTGCGAAACTGAGACAACCGGTAAGGAAATTTTGTGAATGACGTGTTTATTTTACCCACACTGATCCGCCACAGTCCAACATGACATTTCTGACATGACCTAGCCAAATATTTTTGAATGGCAAACAGGTGAAATGCAAAGATTGCCTTAGGGGCAGCAAACGAAATTGAGAAAGAAAATGACCAACCTAACTATGCCCCCATTGAAAGGCGCTAATTCAGATTATCAACAATTATCGCACCTGTCAGTGAGCGTGATATATTAAGTTTAAGGATCTGATGGGATGGGATCACTAAACTTGGGTCAAAGCATCTCATGAACTGCAAGTCTTGTTGGGTGTTCCCCGTCTGCTGGGGTTGGTGTCAACTAAAATGTTATGAGGACGGGCGGAGGGTGAACCGCGGAGAGGGTCATGGGTGCCCCAGGCTCAGTGATGCACTTGGGGATCGAAGGCTAACCCATGTACCCCAATACCACAGAAGAGCTGCTGTAGCACGAATTGATGAAATATTGGTTCTGAAATAAACCAATCAGAACACAGAGGGACATTCACAAGACTAGGCGGGTGGCTTTAATGTAACGGCTAATTAGCGTATAGTGTCGGAAAAAGGACGGAATTCAATGAAATTCCACACATGTTTTATACCCACCATCCCATAATTTGTTTAATCCATATGCTCATTTTAGAGTTTGTTGACCTTAGACGACCTTCATGTCAGTTTCCTCACATGCATCTGTGATAGAGGTTTTGGTCCGTCCACATCAGCATAAATTGAGTTCTATCAGACTTCTGTCTGTGTCCTTCCACACAAATTTTATAGTTTTGTATTTTCTTTATATATATGGTTCCTTCAGGATTCAACAATTTGAGTTAAAGCCATTAAAGACCATTTTAAGACCTTTAAAAAAGGGGGGGAGGGTACCGGCTGCTCTCGGCCGTGAAGTAGTAAACTCCAGGTGAATGCCGGGTGCTCGAGAAGTTGAACTGTAGGAATCGCAGACACAACAAAGCTGCCTGTCTTACTTGAAGCACACCAGCACCGAGTCAAGGATGGGAATAAAATGCTTAATTAGTCAGGGCATGTATCGGTAAAAATCACAAAAACATCATAGTTGGAGGGAAAAACGCCGACCGGTTCCACAGAACGTGACCTCAGAGGGTTTTAACGAGAGCGCAGTGCTTTGATTCCTTATATAGGTAAATGATGTTGCGTGTGTTGTATATACATTTTAACATCAATTTAAAATACATAACTCAAATGATGGATCATCTGATCTGATGATGGATCATCATTTGAGTTATATCATACTTATAAATAGTAAAGAATACTGATTAAATGTGTTTGTTCAACTTTTTTCCTTCTCACTCATCCCCCTTCTTCTCATTTTCTCTCTCAGGTCCCCAAACATCCCAACGGTCAGCGGGTCGGACAGCTGCAGCCAGAGCACGGCGTCCTCTGAGCCCTGGATCATCCTGTACCGGCCCTCCACCATCTCCCTCTTCAAGAAGAAGCTTAAGAACCACCATGGTGACCTCAGCCCTTTGGTGGGCAACTAGCACCTCTGATGTGTTTCGCTGATGAACAAACACTACCGCCACCGACTACTACTCTGTAGGAGCGCCGTCTGGATGCTACACCTTCAGACAATGAAACTCTATTAGGCGCTACGCCAACACGCCAACACCTGAGTGGCTACTGACAGCTGGCTGAGTGACTGCTAGTAGATAGCCTGTGGACAAAAGTGGCTAGGCCCTCCAATCCTGCTCAGCACCAGTTAGGGGGGGGCAGGCAGGGCTGTCAGTGGACTCGCTGTGAGAGACGAGGGTGAAAGATCTGCAGCCCTGATAAAGACTCACGGAGCTTCAAATAAAGAGGAAGGCTTCTCTGCATCAGCTCCATTTCCATCACCCATGGATGTTCCTAACAATCAACATACCTCCAAAAAACCCTCCGGACTGTAGCCAGGAGCGGAACAGCTAACTCCGCCAGGGATCAAGGACTTTCGCCTCTTCCTGGTGGTTACGGAATCTTCATCAGCATTAGAGGATGAAGAAGCAGAGTCTGTGATGAACATGCTGTGTCACATAACAGCTTAACGGTTTTATATATTGCTCTTTTTACTGCCTCATGTGGACGATGAGCACTCGCTACCAAAAACCAGAACCCACCCATGTATTATGGTTCCATTTCAAAAGTTTATTTTCGACTTGTTTTACATGACAGTTAACTTCCAGAGGAGCGGGGGAGAGGTCATAGGGACGTTACACAAGGCAGATATAAGTGAAATGAGAAGATCAGAGGGAGCTGGCGGTATCGGCTGGGGAGGAGATGCAGTGTTCTTCAGGGGGCTGGGTGGGGCAGTTTGCAGTCAAACCAACATTTAGGGATGCCGGGGAAGATCTGAGGGCTTTCTGCTCAGTTGTGGGTGGGGGTCTTTCCGGTCTGGTGGTGTTCAAGTGCCTTAAGGACCTCCTCTTCCACTTGTCTAAGGTTCCGCTCATCTGTTTCGTTCAAAAAGAAGGCTGGGTCCCTCTCACAAGAGTCTGCACTTTGATTTTAAAATCACTGAGATGTGAAGAGGTTTGATGCACAATAGGATTCCCACCACTTTGAATAAAAAGGAAAAAATTTAAAAAAAAATCTACATCTTGTACATGGAATCAAGGTATTACAGAATAGCTCACACAACTGAACACCTCTGCGGACTGGATATTTTTCTCACACGGTGAACGTTAGCAGATTCTTTTTGGGCTCGAGCTCTTCATGTGGAAACAGACGAAGCTTTCAAGGAATTCTCTGTTTTTGAATGTGTGTACTGTCATGTATAGTCTTGGACATTTACTGAACATATTGTTCACATTATGTTGTCTTTGGGGGGAACGGATTTTGTTGTATATTATGTAATTCAGTGTGGGAATGATGATGATATTTATGTCTGATCTTTCAATTGCTGGCTTGGCGAAGCATTTGAGAAACCCGTCAAAACGCTTTTTATACTTACTTGTCTGTTTAGTTCCAAAGGGATTGAAAATTTCTCTCTGTCAACAGCACTAAATTGCATAAATTCCACAAGACTGCGCAGACCTGGACCATCTTTGTCACATTGAATTCCGGCCAAAAGGTTGAGCGCATTGCATGCGTTCTGTTCTATTAGCCAGCCAGAAATAGAACCCCAGTTTTCTGCTCGCTGCTGTGACATTTAAACTAATGGTGAAAGTTCAAAACCTTCTGGGTCGTCGTTGGCGCTGTAATCGGTCTTTCCTGTCGTGGGACATTCACCCCAAGAATCTATTAATCGCAGACAGGAAAAAACACAGAGGAAGTTTGAAACCTCATTGCACTTACATTTTTCTTCCACTTGCAAATAAAGCAGTACTTATTCACTTTACTTATTCACAGTTAGAGTAAAAAAAGAAAAGAAGACGTACTTTGTGCAGCAACCTGACCACCTGAGACAAACGGCTTGACGCAGCCACACAGTCACATCCAAGTCAAAAGTGTGATGGCCTTTCAAGAAAGAAATAATGGAGAGCATTTCCTTCTCAATCACACTTTTGTAAAAATGTGACCCTGCCTGTCTGCTCAACTCAAACTCGAACAGTGTATTAATTATTTGAGACGAGGGCGCAAGCCCCTGGGTGTCTGATGTTCGGAGCAGACCAAGCATACGGAGAAGAGGAAAAGGCAAATTAATGTGTTCAATTCAAACACAAGCTAACTAAATCTGACAGTTAAAAACTTATAAGGGCATATTTGTTTGGATAGCCTGGTGAATTATGCAAAACCCCATTTTCTGTCCTGTCCTCCACTCATTCGGAAAATTTTATGCTATTTTCCGAGCTTTTTTCACAAACTGTAGTTGACGTGAAAGTTCTGTAGTGCTCGATGACATGAAAACCCCACAAGATGCTCTGTGGAAAATGATCATGAGGGGCCAAAGCATTGTTTTCATGAAATTGTAAATAGTGAAATGTTTAATTTATACAGTAAATTATTGTTATTTTGTATGTGAATGGGACATAATCTATCTTTTGTATAAGTGAAGTACCTTGTAGTTTTATTTAATGTCTTCCAGTTGAGAAATAAACACTGTATGCATGTTTCTTAAGCTTGTGTTGTGCTTGTTCCTTAGTTTTGCAGCGCTCTCTTAATAAAACAATATTTATTCCCTAATCGCAAACAACATTATGTATCCAAGTGGCTGGGATGAAAACAGGACCCAAAAACCTAGATCAAGATAATCCCATTAACTTTTCCACTTGAGATTGTTCCATTTAGGAAAGGCTCCAGTGCATGGTGGGACATCTGCAGCCCTCTCCTTCTCCTTAACGTTCTGTCGAGCCAAACGCTTATCAGATATGTGGAATGACTCCCAGACTGTTTGGAGATGCACACACACATGGAATGAAGGCCTGGAGTACCATGTGTAATCTATTGGTTCCCCTCCGGGATGAGGTCAAGCATGCAGCCTGAACGTTTTAGAGGGAAGCAGCAGGAGCTCGGCTTTACAACGGGAACACCATGAAAGAAACAAACATGGGAAGACGTGTAATGAGCTGGAACGCTTGGGATGTACACAATGGTAATTTTTTAATTCATTAAAGGTGTGTCTGCTGTTCTTTTTTTCATCCAGTACTCAGTCCAGGGGGGAAACTCTGTGCACAGCAAGCTGTGGCAACACTAGAATTAGAAAAGTCCCCATTCACCTCCGTTTTACAAGAAACCCCTGTGATTGAACTCAAATTAAATGTGAAGTTATTTCCACAGTATTTTTCGTAAAAGAAAAAGAAACCTCTCTAAATGGAGTAAATTATGAAGCATTAGATCAGAATATGGGTAAATCATGATTAAGAGATGAAAGATCTCATCGAGTCGATTCCTATGCACCAAATTTGTACTACATCGGACCAACTCAAGAGAAATTATATCCCGAAAGATAAAAATCCCCCTGGCGTCAGATATTTACAACCAACCTCTCCCAAAATCAGTGTAGTTCTTCCTTGCACAACGGTCTACTTTGGTGTGAAGTTTGAAAATGATCCATTAAAGTTATTGGGGTATGTCTGGAAAACAGTGTTTAAATCGGAAAAAGAAAAAGAAAAAAAAGCTGACTTAATATTAATACTAGAATAAATTACAATATTTACAAGATATACATTTTTTGAGTTGTGTCTTTTCGTAAAAATAAAGCTGAAAATGATCCATGATGTAGTTTTTGGGGGTTATGGCACTAACATGAGGCATCTGCTGTAGCTGCGATGAGGTTGCCATGATATCCCCAACTTTCTGCTTACATAATTAGGATTTACAATTCAATTAATTCAACTTAAATAAGTTTGCTGACAATGTGTTTGCTGCAAAACTTCTCAAAAATGATAATCAACATACCAGTTAACCTTTGATGCTTCTGACCAAACAACCTTTAATTGCATTGAGATTATAGAACGTATAGTACTATATCATAACGATTCTAGCTTTCAACCATAATACTTCACAGAGATCAGAGAAATTATACCCTTTGTGTCTTTGTGAACCTTTCTCCCCATCATTGGATAAGATAAAGTAATATGTCTGTCACAAACACGGTATATAAAAATGTCTGTGCCAGACGTATTTTATAAAAGTCAGTAATCACAGTTTGTCGACTGTATGTAAAGAATACAGTTGTGTAAGTTAGACGATGAGAAAATGGACACTATTATACAACTTTGTGTGTTCGATCTGCTGCAGCTGTAATCTGATAATGTGCTATAAGCGAGCATAAACACAAGAAGAACGATGCCTTTCTTGAAGAAGGTTTGAAGGTGGCTGCTGTAATGTCAGTTGATCCTATAATCACATATTCTTCTGTGAGTGATTTAATGTATTCTATATTTTACACTTTGCTACACTCGTGGTTCTGCCCTACCATCCTTTGTAGGTGACAAGATGAAAGTAGCAACCTAAAGCGCTTCTTTTGTCGGATCTCTGAATATTCCTATGTTTTCGAGTCCCTGTCCTTTCAACACAAACAGATTTCTCTGTAAGCCTCTTTTCAATGTTAATAAAGAACACAAAGTCAGGCGTTTTATCAGATCATTTATTTCACTCCTCAACAGGGAATTCAAATATTCCCATGACAGTTGACAGGGAATATTTATGAAGAATATTACAATAAATAAGTGACAATATATCTGTTTGTTTTCTTGTTTTTAAAGCAATTTGCACAAACAAACAATCCCAAATGTTCAAGTATTTTGCCAAAGTATTTTTGCCAAGGTATTTTTGCCACATCTGCCAGTCATTTATTGGAAATTACACAGACTTTTCTTACAGAGTCAATCTGTTTTTGCTTTTTCACCACACACTCGTACAAATATTCTTTTATTTTATTTTTATCTGGATAACAGTAACTCAATTAACTCAAAACGTGTGTACGCTTGCTTCAGACCAACGCGCAAATAAGAAGAGCACGGATTAATGAGATCAGCTGGGATAGGCTCCAGCCCCCTCTACAATGCTGCACCGGATAAGCAGTTAAAGAAGAAGAGATGTGTAGATGGAAGATCATCTAACTAAGTATTTCTATGCATGAAAACTCTTTTAAATTCAGTGAAGTGAATGAAACTGGATTTTCTAAAAAATATACTCAATTACCAAGTCAATATGACAGCAAAGTCTTTTGTATGGTATCAAACGGATGATGATACCACCAGTAGAGGAAGTACAGGATAACATCATATACAGCATGCACACACCAGGATATTAATTATTGTTTTGTTTTATTCAAAACATACTTTCTAACTGAGAGAACAAAGACTATTTTAGATGAATTTTTGTTTCAATACTTTAATTAGAGACATAAGTTCCAGTGCAGGAATCAACAAACAGGAAATCACTGTTGGTCCTCTTTCTCCCTCTGCTGGTGATCTAATGTCTGAGCATAGGTCACAAAAATAATGCTGCTAATTTCAAATCACATCCAATTTTTCTGGGTTTAACACAGCTTCATTACTAACCACAAACAACAGGATATGTGAATAAGGTGGTGCATTAACTCATACTACTGTCACATATTCCAAGATTCCATAAGTGTTATGGTCTCATGCAAAGACTGTAAGACATCAGATCTCTGAGGCCCTCTACACGCCCTACCTCTGACCCTAAAATGTTTTTTCCCACAATAACAATTGTGCAGCTGTGACATTAATCCTAACTAGACTCAGCGCCTTATCACCACTCCTCTGGGTCCCTGTGAAAAAGCCTTGTCCTGCAGCCCCCCCTCCAGTCAATCTTCCCATAGCTGACGAAAAGAGAGTGATGTAAGCTGATCCGCCTGAACCCGATTTGACCAGTAATTGAGGCAACAATGGGACAATACATGGCAGTGTCTGGTTACTGTCAGAATGAGAGAGTGAGAAGAATGGAAGACAATACCTGCCACTTTCTGCACTCAGGGTACTGAAGTCATGTACATTTGGAGAGAGGAACCATTCTCTGAGCTGGTCTCTCTAGGTTTGAAAAAGAAGTGTGTGAAAGAGGTTTACTGGTTGTGCTCAAAATGTTCTGTTTTGATCCACCTCACCCTGTCCTGCTCGGTGACTCTGGTGTAATAATTACTCTTAAACCTTCCATTGGTTTTTAGAAATCACATGCATTGGTCTTTTTTATTCCTTGATTGTAGTCGAACGTAAATGAAATCGATTGGTATATTTGAACGAGAAGAGCCATTATGTTAATTTTTATCATCATGAAAGGAATGGACCATCGCAAATGCTCATGTTGATGTTCCATCTCTAGCTTCTCAGATGTGAGGGTTTAGGAGATTTTAGATTGTGCCACCATTAATTTGATCCCTTGTGTTACCTTTATTAACAAAAAAAACAAACCCTCAAAGTTCCTCTCTAAGTTCCTTCCTTCCTTCATTCATTATCCGTAACTGCTTATCCTGAAATATATGATTTCAAATTTATGCAGTTAAATAGTATACATTTAATTTACATCAGTAACATGCAACATAAATGAATGTAGCTTTTATGTTAATCCTAAAGCCTCATATAGTAGTACAACATTTTTTCTGCAGAATGAGCACTTTTACCTTTTATTTACCTATTACCTTTACCTTAGCTTTATTCTTTAAAGTAGATGCACAATTTGCTAATAAATATTTTTTACTCTACTTAGTTCTATATGTATGACTGTTTTACAGGAGAATGTAGCTTAAACAATGCAGAAGAAAAGCAAAATGAAAAAAAAAATTCTGTGGTTCTGCCATACATAACAATTTCTGATGTTTAACAACCTATTTCCATAGTGGGTAATGTTTCTATGACAGGCTTTGGCACTAACATGCTTGTAATTATGTTTGGTGAAGTGTGTATTGGTAATTCCTTTGTTTTACATTCTGTAAAGTTGTTTTGGAATCTTTAATTTTGTTTTACTAAAATGTAAATGTTTTCCCCCTTTTGGTAAAAGTGTTACATGATATCTAGTTACATATTGCAGGGTTGATTTTGCCTATTTCTTTCCCCCGAAAAAAATCTAAATTTGTTTCCCATTTGGAAAAAGGGTTTTACACATGGTACAGTTGTTTTGCACTTCCAACATAAATTTCAAATTATATTTTTCATGACACAGGTCTTGTGAATTAATTAAGTTTGAAAAAACTTATGTAATATCTAAAATATATGACAATGTAAAACCAACTACTACATTGGTGTTTGGGGGATTTTTCACCAAAGAAAGTTCAACATCTTCATCAGAAACTCACTGATGCCAAAATCAACAATGCCTGTATAATATAAATGGACAATCCGGACTATCAATGGTAAAATGTGGAATGCTGTATAACTCTCCTGTACAAATACGATACTACTGTATGTGTTATCTAACAAAATCATAGAATTGTTCAATCATACATAGACGCTAACCCCGAAACTCTATTGTATGTACATGTTTCCCCCAAATAAGAGACTTTGTCCTCTGTATTAGTCATATATAGTACATAATGCATTGAATGTATTATTTTACTGTTTGTATTAAACTTGTTCGTCAATAAAGAATAACACCAAACAAAAAAGGCAAATATGTCATCGTCGCTTTATTAATGATGTCATCGCGTCGCATTATTTCATAGCCAAACAACATGGCCGCTTCCATCAGAGTGCTGTTTCGAAGGGTAGCCCGTCTCTCTAACACAATTGTTCAGGCTTCAGCGTCTGGGGGTCCGGGTTTAGCGAGCTGCTGTTGGGGACCGGGGTCGGGTCGCTGTTTCAACCATGAAGCCAAGGACAGAAGCACACACTTTGGTTTCGAAACGGTGTCAGAGACGGAAAAGTCGAAGAGAGGTGAGTGAAACGGAACCCACCCCCCTCAGCTGCGGTATTTTCTCCTATGTGAACAGACAAAAGATAAAATGCATGAACACCACTTGAGAGACATGTTTTGAAATTATCTAAGATCCAAGGAATATGACGCCGTTCAATAAATGCACAAAGCGTCTCTTCTGTTCAGCGGTCGGTAGTAAATAAGTACACACATACTTTTCTCACAGCTCCAGAAACGTGTTACTTTTCAGTTAAGTTCTTTATACCCTTCCTGTCCAGTGAAACCTTGCTTTTGAATGTTCCCAACGACTCAAGCTAATTAAATTAAATAAATTAAAAACAGCATTAGATTACGTGGGAAATTAAGCGGAAAACAGGCTGATTGCATGAAAGTGCTTTTATGTGTCTCTCCAGGACAGTGAAGCTAATTAAGTAAATATTAAGTGAGCTTAATAGCAGACAAAGAAGTAAGATTACCTCAACTTTAAAATTAATTAATAAATTAATTAATAAGAGAGGTTTACACATTAATGTAATATCACTAATATAAATCTAAATATATTATATGATTATAGTAACAATTTAGCGGTGAGTTGGGTTGAATGCAGGTCTTTACTTGTAGTGGAGTGTTTTTAAAGTGGAAATTAAATATTTTACTCAAGGTTTTAAAAAAAAGATTGAGAGGGGCGAAACATGGCCAGAAACTGCAATATATTAGTAAAGGCAGGAGTGTGGGGGTGACGGTAAGAACTTTAAATGTTTGCACAATGACAAGATAAGGTTTTATGGTGTGGGGGATATCCTAAAGGAGTAGTATGTGAAAAGTGTTCTGGAGGTGACAGAGTGAGCAGTCTGAAGACAGAAATTGGGGGGGGTGATGAGCGTTGTCAGCGCTTATGCCTCACAAGTCGGTCGGTAGTTAGAGGAGAGATAGAATTTTTGGGGTGAGTTGAATTGAGGGGGAGTGAGAGAGTGGTGGTTGGACAGGTGGCAGTAGATTTAGCAAAAAATCATATTTCAAGAAGAGGTAGGATAACATTTAAGAGTGGAGGTAGGAGCACATAAGTGGACTACACTACATCTTATGCAAAAGATGCGAGAGAGGGTAGGTGGTCACAGGGAAGAAAGAGGCCAGACAGCATAGAATTGTAACATATAGGATAACTCCGGTGGTATAAAAGAAGAAATGACCAAAGGTAGAGCAGAGGACCAAAGGGTGGAGGCTGAGGACGGAAGGCTGTTGCGTTAACTTCAGGGTGGACTTGAGACTGGGTGTTAGTGAAGAACTGCTGGATGACCTATAAACTACCAAAAATGTGATAAAGGTGCTCGGTGTGTCATCTGGACAGCTGAAAGAAGATAAGAAGACTTGGTGATGGAATAAGAAGGTTCAGAAGAGTATAAGCAGGAAAAAAGTAAGCAAAGAAGTTGGATATCAAGAGAGAGAGAGATGAAGACGGTAAACAGGACTACAAAGAGACAGGGTGTAGACTCTTCACCTCTACACTGTAGAGGGAAGGGGCAAAGGCTAAACAAGAGGCCATTGATGAGAGTTTGGACACAGAGGATTGGCCGATTGGAGAGGCAGAGGGATTGAGATAGGAAGGATGTGCGGCAGGTTAGGGTGATTAAGGATAGGGATTGAAATATCTGCCAAATGAGGAGAGTGGGAGGCCAAAGTGAAAGGAATACTTTGAAAAACTAATGACTAAAGAAAATGAGAGAGAGAGAAGGGTAGGGAATCTGGGAATCTAAATTGGGAAGTTCAAAGGACTAGTAAGGATGAATTGAGAGTAGCTTTGAAGAGGATGAAGAATGGAAAGGCGTTTGGTCCTGATGACATACCGGTGGAGGAGTCTGGAAAAGAGGGCAGTGGAGAATCTAACTAGATTGTTCAACACTGTTTACCAAATTGAGAGGATGGAGAGGTTGGAAATTTGCTATACTTGGGGGACTAAGTGCGGTTTAGAAAAGTATTGTTTTAAAGACAGTGATACTATACATGACTTTAATCCTTTACGAGAAATAATAAGCCCATGACCACCAACTGCTGACTAAAGCCAGAGTAAGACACTAATACAGCTTAAAAGATGTCAGCTGCCATTAAAGCCCAGAGATAAAGACGAAACAAAAGACCGTTTTGGTACAAGGGGTTTCGTACCGAATATCATGCTATAATATCTATAGTGTAGGATTCAGTTCCTCGTGATATCACAACAGTGTTTACAATTCAATATATTGCGCTATTCCACAATGTTGTCAACAAGGCATTGGGTTGTGATTAAAATAATGCAATAAGGAAAAATTAAATAAATTTCACCAGCAGTTTTTTAAAAATCATTCAAATATGTCTTTTGGCTGTTCCCTTTCGGGGCTGTCACAGCGGATCATCTGTTTCTTTCCAGAGTTACTACCGGTACCCTGTTGGTCAAGTATGGCTTTAAAAATTACCGAAGAAATATTGTTGTATAGCTCCTCCAGTTTGTACCCTGCTTCTCATCAAAGGCTAGCTTGGATATGGTACAGCCCCACTGTGACCCTGCAGAGGAAAAGCAGTTATCGGTGCAAATGAGAAAATATGTGCAATATAATATCTAAATCTGCTCATATAAAGTGCATTTTTTTTCCACGTTGCAAACAGATTCCAGTGAGATGAATGTCTTCTTTTTCTTGTTGCTTTTCCAGTTTATAAGGTGTTTGAGAATGTGGCAGAAAAGTATGATGTCATGAACGATGCCATGAGTTTGGGGATTCATCGACTGTGGAAGGACATGCTGCTGCACAGCATGAACCCACAGCCCGGGGTGCGACTCCTTGATGTGGCGGGTGGAACAGGTAAAGCCGTTGGTCTCTGGAAAACAAACTAAAGTCTCACTGGTCTAACTCTTCTGCTCTGTTTTTGATGATTCCCCCTCCTGCAGGTGACATCGCATTCCGTTTTCTCGAGTATATTCATTCTCAGAAACAGCGACAGAAGCGGGGAGCAGCGCGGTCCATGCAGACACCGTCATGGCAGGACATTTCCAACAACTATACCACAGAGGATGAGGACGGGCCACGGGAATCCAGGGCAGTGGTCTGTGATATAAACAAGGAAATGCTGAAAGTGGGAAAGGAGAAAGCCGACAACATGGGCGTCAGTGCTGGTATGTTTATTTTGTTTTGCTTCATGAGCGCAGATTAACACAATGTGTGAACCCAGCTCTTTTGTTTCACACAGGGGATGACAAGAATAAAAGTCTATCCAGCCTCCTGTATTCATAAGATCCTTGCATGCACAGCTATGTGACCACATTTTATTAAGTTTTCAGATCACTGTTATAGCTGTAAACAAAACTATCAACCTTTTGGGAGGATTGCCTTAATGCGTCTATATCAACAGAGTTCTAAAGACTGTCCATTGCTGGAAACCGGTATTGATTGCTTGTGAAAAGTTTTTGTTGAGGTAAAATATCACATTCTGTTTTAAAGGTTTGTCTGACAACTGAAAAACCACCTTTTATAGAAAAACTACTCGAAGAAAAGACATGAATCTGGAGTATGCAGGGCAATCAGCTAGTATTGATTGTAGCAGTAATCCTCTCCTCTTATGACTGGCACACATTTTTAATTTTTTATGCGTCACAAGAACACGCTCAACCAACCTCACAGGTTGAGATTGATGTCTGGGCTCATTGTGTGCTTGTCCAGATGTGTGAGGACACTCTCCTTCAGAAATGGGGCAAGGGGGAGCATGATGTCATATTTTGTCTTTTCATAGGGGACGTTAAGATAAACAAGTCAGTGGTTATTTTGAATAAATTGGATATGGCATTGTTTCAGCTCTTCCAAGAATTGTCAAAACTTGCAGTAATTATAGATAAACAACCAATTTTAATATACAGAAAAGTCTTGATGTGACCACACACACAAGCACGCAGATAAATAAATAAATATATGTATACAAACACACTGATAAGAGTGACAATCATCTATTCACCCGATTTCTGTTACCACTTATCCTTTTCAGGACCATCAGGGTGGTGGATTCGAGGCAGGATACAAGCTGGACCAGATGCCGGTTCATTTCAGGGCAGCCCAATAAAAACAGAAAACCATTTGCATACTTTACCAACAGACAATTTAGAGTTACCAATTCATCTATATTCCATGTATCTGGACTGTGGGAGGAACCCGGAGAACCCGGAGAGAACCCAGGCAAACACAAGGAGAACATGCAAACTTCACACATAAGCACTTTAAGGCCGTAGGTGGATTTGAACCCAGAACATTCCTTCTGTGTGACAACAGAACTGCCTACTGCAACACAGTCAGTACCGCGATAACACCGAGCAGATAGAATATTAATGAGTTGAAGCTCATCCTAGATATCAGGTACCATCTGTTCCAAGTAAACAGTTCTACCACACGTAGAACGAGGCTCTTCATATGGAAGAGTGTGATGTGTGTGTGGTAATACACTGAATTCTCTACAGCTGCCTCCTATTACTATTACGTTTTGGATATATAATGCCTGATTAAAAATTCTGTTCCAAACATCCACACTCCAGACTTCAACACACAACAGTTCAATGAGCAAAGACAGGACATTTGAATTATTTGTGTGAAATTTCTGTTCAACAGTACCCGACATAAGAGTTGTTGCAGGACAAAGAAGTTGAATTAGATATTTGTCAAACCTGTGAAGAAGTGACTGTGCTTAGAATGTGAGAAAAAATTCTAGTTGATGAAGACACCTCTGGACAGTTGGTCTTTCTTTGTCTCCAGTCTCTGACCTTCAGGCTGTACTTGTGTATTCCTGTGTCAGGTCTGTCGTGGGTGGTGGGGGATGCGGAGGAGCTTCCCTTTGATGATGACCAGTTTGATATTTATACCATTGCCTTTGGGATTCGAAACGTCACCCACATAGATCAGGTGAGTGACTTGGCCATGGCGGCAGTCCTTGTACAGATGTTCCCTAGTTGCACTAGAGCTCTGCATTTCCAGATTTCAACCTGTTGTGGAACACAGCTATCAGGTATTTTTTCATTAGCGACACCTATTGTTCAATTTAATTCTTTCCTCTGCCAAGGAAGTTATTTTTTTGCTGTTACCATTTATTTTTGTTGCAGAGAAATATCTTTTAAGTATTTCCATGACACTTGGTAGGAGGATTAAATAAAATTTTAGTACAGATACAGGGTTCTTTTTACTTTTAGCATTTTTATGTAAGGAATTTCTTAACATTCTCTATAATTTCTCAGGCATATAAGCATGTATCTTGATCATACAAAAACAGGCATATTAGCTTGCATCCAAGTACCAATCCGGATCCATCCATCCATTTTCTTTCGCTTATTCGGGGTCGGATCGTGGTGGCAGCTAGTCAAGAAGGGATTTCCAACCATCCCTCTCCCCAGCAACACCTTCCAGCTCATTTTTGGGGATCCGGAGGTGTTCCCAGGCTAGATGAGATATAGAGTCCCTCGTGTGAGTTCTGGGTCCACCACTGGGTCTCCTCCTAGTTATACGTGCCTGAAAAACCTCCAGGAGGGGGACGTCCAGGAGGCATCCTAATCACATGACCAAACCACCTCAACTGGCTCCTTTCAACGCAAAGGAGCAGCGGCTCTACTCCGAGACTTCTCCATGCGTCTGAGCTCCGTACCTTATCTCTGAGGTTGAGCCCAGTTACGCTATAAAGCAGCTAATTTCAGCCGCTTGTATCCTTAGGCCGTACAACGCTTCCTTTCCCCAATCCATTAGAACCCAAACCCCCTCTGCATGCTGTCACCCCCATCTTCTCCATCATCATCATCATCACATGCAATGCACCAGCACCTTAAACATGCATACTCGCACAAGCACATCAGCATTTATCAAATGTTGCACTCTTTTATATTTTTAAATGTCTTTTGTTTTTAGTGCATGCCTGTTTTTAAATGCAATTTGCCACATATATTGCTGATATGTGGCAAACAGTATTTCACCCCCATGTATGCTCTATGTGTATTTGGAAATGGCAGTTTTAGAAGAACATCTAAAAGAATATGGTGCATTAGGTACAAATCCAGATGTGTTATAAAACATTTGGCACTGAAATGCTTATATCTTCTCTCTCTTTTTTTCATAACATGAATAAATACTGCCCTTAATTTCACTTTTGTTTTGGTATTTATTGACCTATTATTCCTCGCAGCGGTCATTACGATTACATCTGCATTGTTTTGTTAGCTTCGTGTCTGCAAATCCAGTAACCTTTAATTATGGTTTCAGGGCCGTGAGTTTGATTTTGGATTAGGCTTGATAGAATTAAAGAGTACTGCTGAGTCTTGGCAGAGGGATGTGTTCTGTGCCAATTATGTTTTCTTTTATTCTCTGATCTATTTGAGGAAATAGTTTTTGAAGGACAACATGAAGAGTAATAAATCTGTGCCCTATATTTTATTTGCTAAACATTTTGTGTGATGACTCACAGACAGCAGGTTATGGTTGAATCGCTGAATTTATTTAGATCTGCAACTGATATTATTTTGATCACATATTAAAGTGCAATGTCACTTTGTGCTGCATAAAGTGTCAGACTTTAGTTAAAATGCTACCATTGAATGTAAGGGAGCAGTTATTACTCTATAAATACTTCTACCTTATTGCTTTAATTAATATTTAGAATAATTATTTTCTGACATTATAATAATCACGTCATTCTGATGTTTTTTTTTCCTTGTTTCAGGTGCTGCAGGAGGCTCTGCGGGTGCTGAAGCCTGGTGGCAGGTTCATGTGCTTAGAATTCAGCAAAGTGACAAATCCTGTGTTGGCAAGGTGAGTGGGATTAATGTGAATGTGAATCGTAAATGTGAGTCACATTCCTCTGCAGATTTATTGGAGCTGCTTAAAATCCAACTACAAAATCTAACAGCTGCAGCTTGTTTTTGGACTTTGTGGTTGTGCTCAAGGTTAAACTATGCAAACTGTTTCTTTCTAGCTCGTATAGGAAACAGAGGAAAACAACTAATGCACAGCAGGATATTATTTTACAGAAGCAGCGGTTTAATGGCTTTTTGGATAAGGTTCAGATAATATTTCAGGGTTACCTTCTAAATGATGTTTATTGGATGTTCCTGAAAGTTGACATTTGAAATGAGAATATTCCTCCTTCTGTGTAATAACCAGATTAAATAATAATGAAAATTCTGCTATTAATGACTGATGTCATCTTCATTATTCAACCCCTTGGATCTAGTCATTCTTAGAAGACACATTCACTAATCAGATAATCGGATGTTGCTGTAAAACCTTCTTTAGCAGAAAAGTCCTGATGTTTTTTTCCACCACGGCCTAAATGTACTACAGAAATGTTCACCACTGCTGACCCAATAGCAAGAAGGAAAAAAGAAAATTGATCTCCAGTATGATACATTTAAACGATCCACAGACATTTTGGGATGCTTTTGGATGGTTACTATGGATCAGCGGTAGGCCTAGAAAAGGACGTAGGAAGCAGATACTGACGAGCAAAAAGAGGTTCTACAAAGTTTTGGACAAGCTTGTCATCAGGGGGTGAATAATTCTGAGACATAAAGTATCAGTGGGAAGACAGTAGGAATTGAACAATTATGCTTCCAGCTGTATACATCCGTATGTTTGATATCTGGAGGGCTTTTGAGGCTCTCTATATTTTGCACTTAGAAGAGACTTTTAACATCCTTTATGTTGCAGTGGTTTGGATGAACACTGCCCTCCACTGGTTTTGTGACTTCAGTGCAGTTGAACAAATGTTCTGCTACATGTGACCTGCCTGCATTGAGCTATAGCAAGTAAACTCAGGACTCTAAAAATCATGTGAATTTCAATCAACTGAAAGTTTAAAGTACGTGAAGTGTTGATCTTAAACGAGAGATAATGAGATGCTTTAGCAGGTGTTGATGCTACTTCCTGATTTATTTCACTGATGGACGTGAAATGGGTCATAGATTTAGTTTCTAATAGGCTTATATATTCTACATTGAACTTGTTGAAACCTGCAGAGAACCTGCCAACCTTGTGTTATGGAGGATAGTCTGTGGAGGACTCCAGCCCCTGCTTGGCACCCCGTCAAGTAAAGAGACAAAATGGGATAATGAGTTTGACGTAAAATGCATCGGCAGCAATATGCAGATTCAACCCATTATAAAAAAGAAGAGCGTATTTATCAACCTGAAACACTACAGCCCTGAGCTTTTTTATCTGAGAGTTTGCATGTTCTCCATGATTTTGTGTGGGTTGTCTTCTGGTACAGTGGCTTCCTCCCAGAGTTCAAAAACATGAATGTAAAGTAGGTGAACTGGCGACTCTAAATTGCCCAAAGGTGTGAATGATTGTTTTTCTCCTGGACAAACTGCCAGGTGATAACCTGATGTTCCCTGCCTCTTGCCAAATTTCAGTAGGGAAAGGTTCTAGGACCCCCACCACCCTGAACAGCATAAGGAGTTACAGACAATGAATCAATGATTGAGATTAACCACGCAGACCAGCAGGAGCCCCCAGCCGGGGGTGATGAACCCCCTTATGCCAAGGGAATAGTACCCCCATTCTTCCATGCGCCCTCAAACACACAAAAACCAGCGTGCTGCAAGAACAGCACCTCAGGCAGTCACAGGAGGAACATATGTCCGAAACCTAACTACCCCTGCTGTAGAAATTAGATGAAGCCGCAGAGTCGTTGGGGTGGCAAATAATTCCACTTTGGAAGAGTGATGGTGGCGACACAGAATCACTGTGTAAGAGCTCAACAAAGAAGTGACACTCCATCAAGAATCTTCTGTCAACATGGACCACGGATTTCCAAATAATCCCAGCCGGCCTCCATCCTGCCAGTGACCTTTTTTTCCACTTCAGTGAAACAGCGCTTCAACAGGTCTCAGTGCTGAAGGGCCTTAATTCATCACCATTCCATCATCTCAACTCAACTTAAGTGTATCGCTCCTTTTGGGCTTCCTTAAGCTCCTGCTTACCTTTTGATGCGTTGTTCATTTGCACCTCCATCTACTATGTTAGGCTCCCACTAGAGATAATCCAATCAGTATTTTATTGACATGTAGATCAATTATTTAATCCTGGCCCCTGAAAAGCAGCACTCGGTATTTGCAGAAATAAACAAGGTATATCTAAGTGTTTAAAGGGCCAGTCTCCAGATTCTTCAAACTCTTAAAGCTGCAGATAGTTTAACAACCAGTGATAAGCAATAATATTCTAACCCCGGGGGTGAAGAGAAGAACATAGATGTTCGAGTATGGTACCTGTTACAGTGGATGGTATATGCTGGATTAGGTAACCACTCAACATTTGGTCCTGAAGGTGATTCTTTGGAATCTGAGTAAGTCTAATGATCTGTGCCAATATTTGGCTATACTCATGAGTGGATCAGCGCATCTCCAAAACTAAAGGTCTTGTCAAGTGATCTATTGTAGGACAACTTGTGAGGTGGCGCCAGTCATGGTGCCCAAGGCGGTGAAGGCGTTCGATTCCACAGAAGAGCTGCTGTAGCACAAATTGGTTGAAAAAATCAATGCTGATTGCTGTAGAAAGGCGTCGGAACAGTGTGTTCCAGCTTGCTGCATAGATGCAGTCAGGTTTGAGAGTCCATTCTGTCCTGTGCCTAAAGCACCTACAATCTAGCATCAGAACTGGATCACGGAGGAATGGAAGAAGGTCGCTGGGTCTGATGAATTTTCCTTTACATCATGTGGATGGCTGGGTGTGTGTGTGTGTGTGTGTGTCTATTACCTGTGGAAGAGATGGCACCAGCATGCATTATGGGAACGAGGCAAGCTGGGGGAGGCAGTGATTTTTTTGGGCAATGTCCTGCTGGGGAACCTTAGGTCCTATCATTCATGTGGATGTTACTTTGACATGCAGTGACCTGTTTCAGCAGGATAAGTGCCCTTGCTTGGAAACAGGCTCACGGTCTGAGAAAAGCAGCTTTTTAGTTCCCTCTGAACTTTTTTCTGTTCCATTTCTCAGGGTTTATGACGCGTACAGTTTCCAAATGATCCCAGTATTGGGAGAGGTGATCGCTGGAGACTGGAAATCGTATCAATATCTGGTAGAGAGTATTCGCAAGTTCCCACCCCAGGTAAATTGATCATTTCTATTCTCAGTTTTGACACAATTCACTCCCAAGTGAGGCCATTTCATTTTGAGAAAACCACCCAAAATGTTCCGATCCAGCAGTTCTTGAATTTATACTAATTTATTTAATTGGTTGAGTCAGCAAATAATTATGTAGAAACTGAATCCACCTTATAAACTTTGTTGTTATTTGCTGCTTCAGCACTATTTTCCACTTCCTAAAGTTAATGTTTCTTGAAACAGCAATATCAATAAGCCAATCTACGTGCTGGAGTGATTTTTCTCTGCTCACTTTGTTTTTGCAGGAGGAGTTTAAAGAGATGATCGAGGATGCAGGTTTTTACTCTGTGCAGTACTACAACCTCACCGGTGGAATCGTTGCTCTTCACTCAGGCTTCAAGTTGTGAGATAGACTCCTGACACCTTGTACATAAAAGAAAAAAGACTGGCTCTGCAGAAACATCGGACATTATGTTTGTACACGGAGAGTGACTCGATGAACCAAAGTTAGTTTCAGACATTTTTTGACATTTTGACTAAGTTGTGAAAATAAGTAATAAATCTTTCAAAAAGCAGAATTCAGTATGTGACGGAATTCTTCTAGAAGCAAAGGAAAACTATCATCAATAATGAAAGTGATGAAAAGTTTTTGTACAATGCAGATCATGGAAAGGAGGACAGCACAACACGTTCCTTGAATAAAACTGTATATTTTACAGATCTTTGTACATTTTTAATTACAAAACTGTATGGTACTAAAGTTTTAAAATCAGTTTTTTGGTCAGAGAAGATTTAATCGTCTTGTGTGCAATACCATGTATATACAAAGTCTCATGTTAGTGATTTTTTTTCTCCAAATACAAAGCAACCAAATAAACTCAAGCGTTCATACACTCTGAACATAAGACATGGCTTAAAGATAAATATATTAGTAAATAAATATTCAGAGAACATATTTCCATTTATGAAATGTGTTTGCTATACAAGTACAGAAATATACACAGATTGATTTCTAGCCTCTTTTTTAAACATTTGTAATGGTAATGACAGAAAATAATTATATTCTTAAAAAATTAAAAATATTAATTTTTGTACACTTTAATCTTTTTTAAGTGCTAAAAACAATAACAAAAAAAAAATTAAATAGTGACTCAAGTACCCCAAAATTGTTATATTTGCAGTAGGTACATATCTCTATGCAGAAGGCAAGATTAGATTCTCACTTGATTACAGCACTGGGTTAACTTATAAATAGGGTTATTTTTAGAAAGTTCTCTTCTGGTGTAGAGAATGTGTATATTTCATAGAAACAGTATAAAAACAGTCTGCAGGACAAACAGGAAGGCATGAATGACAAGCATCGATATTGCATGTATGTATTATGCATGGCATGATTTTCAAACGGATACACTGGTATGTAGAACTGCATCATTAAAAAAAAAAAAAAAAGAAAAAGTCACAGTACATGAAGGATGCCTTATGAATTCTGATTATTTTCCAGCTACTTTCCTTTGGCCTTTTTTATACGCGCTAGAACCTTTAGAGATATTTATTAGAGGATGCCCTGTTAAGGAAGTTGGGTTTGTGATAGCAAAAAAATACACTTTTAAGGGCCTCCAAACTAGAAATCTACTGACCCCGAGACACTGACGCTAGTCTGGAGTTGGACTAAAAGAGGTTCAGTGTTTTTAGATATTGCTACAGAGAGTTTGCCGGCACATCTCACAGGTACGTAGGCTACTACTGGACAGAAATGCAATGCATAAAACAAATTCTGTATCAGATTGAACCAGTGTCAGCCATGCATTCACATTTCTATGCATTATGTTTTCTGTCTTATATAGCTTCTCCTCAGAGAAATGTGCGGGTCGCCAAAACTTTAAAAGACCCATTTCCCTGCTCTTAAAAAAAATATATTTCTGTTTTGGTATAGCTATGTCTTGCAACCTATGTGAGTCGGTGGTTGAAGCTTTATAGGCAGTCAGTGTTGGTGTCGATGCTTATGATTTTAGAGTTTACTTTTTCCTGTCGATCCTACATCTCTGAGAAAGGATTAAGTCTTGATAACTTGTTCTCAACAAAACCTCACTAGAAGCTGGCCCAGGTGACTGTGTTAACCGCCAATGCCCATACCAACCTACGACTACTTTCAGTTAAAATCCTCCATCCACACGGAGGGGGGTTTCACTCCGTCTCAGCGCACGGTTTGGCATCGAGACGTTTGTGGCCACAGGAATGAACAATATCTAGGCCTTTTCAGTAGAAAGCCACACAATCTAAGATAACATTCAGCGCTCAGAGTGCAGGGTTAGGAAAAGGCAGCTGAGGGTTTCAATAAGTGACTGACTGAAACGGTACCAAATACATTTCTGACTTCGGAGTCCCTTGAATCCGGGCTCAAGTTCATAGACCCAAACCTCCCTCATTTTGTGAAGTGCCTCTCCCTGAAGCGGTGAGGCTTGCAGAGAGCTGAGGGTTGAACAAAGCCCTGGTTTCTTCCTCCTGTGGGTAGGGCTGACCTCTAAACTGTCCTGAGGTGAAGTATTCCTCATGCCGCTCCGCTGTCCGCACATCTGCCTCCACTGTGACACTAATGGGCAATAAACTGCTTTGGGTTTCTGCCCCCGTGCCCAATTCACAATCTGTGTCCTCTGGAATTATGGGTATTCTCTGGTTGAGTTCGCAGCAGCCTTGTCCGGGGCATACTTCCGAGTCCGCCTGTGCGTACTGCACGTTAACAGAGTAATCCTCAGTGTAGCGCCCCCCTGGGGCTCTGTGGACCTTCATCTCTTTATAGAAGCAGCAAGGTAGCCCTTCGAAGCTCACCTGGTCTGACGAAGGGCACATGTGCTCAGGAGCAAAGTAGTTCTTGGAGGATGAGCTCTGATAGTCCACCCCCCTGTGAAAGCGTCCTGTGGCCAGAGGGCCAGCTTGGTCCGAGTCCTCCCCTTTACACTCCACGTTTGGAGGAAGCACCTCGAAGCAGCAGCTACAGGCTGCCGCCCCAAGCTCCCCCGACTCCTCAAGCACCCCTTTCCCCCGGTCTGCTCCAGTAGCCTCTGGAGCCCCGCATGAGGTAGTGCTAACGTTGCTGTTCTCCCTGGGTTCCAGTGATGAGCGACCGCTGCAGTTGGGCTCCAAACTGCAGTTAGACAGGTGGTCCCCCGAGTTATATCCCGAAGCTCCAGGAGGGAGCTGGAGACAGTCGTGTCCCAAGGGAGCAGGTGAGGATGACTCCTCGGCAGAAACCGCGGCGCATGCCGCAGCCCCTGCATCCCCCGTGGAGCCCCTACACGGACTCTTACTCCGATAGACGTAAGGGTCGTAGTCACTGCTGAGGGAGCTGCGGAAGGTGGAGCAGCTACCGTAAACACCCTGGTTACTGACTTCAGTACAATCCAACATGGAGTCGCTGGATGAACAGTGACACTGGCCTGAGCTGCTGCTACTGCTGTCGCTGCCGGGGCAGTCGGCGAGGTAACCACTGCACACTGAGCGGTGGCCGTGGTAACAGCTCAGGCCTGAAGTACTGCCTGCATCACCTATCCTTGAAGAAGATGCAGGTGCCATGTGCACCACTGTGGGGTACAGCAACCCCTGCTGGTAGGCCCTGCTGTGGTGGCCCTTGTGAGACCCTCCTCCACCAAGCTGCCCTGCCACAGCGTGACCCTGGCCACCCTCCGGCTGTTGAGGGAAAGTCAAGCCCTGAAAGTAGTAGTGCTGGTACATGGTCTCATACTGCGAAAAGCAGGCCGCCCGGGAAAAGTTGCGACTGTGAAACTTGGGTCTTTTAAAAGCAGCGTGATGTGGCTGGGCCTGGTAGGACGGCGGTGCACGATGCTCTAATCCACAGTGGTGGGGGCTGAGCGAGTGGTCCAGATGGAGGGTAGGATGGTAGCTCCGGAGAAAGGCAGACGTCGACTGGTGTGGGTACAGGCCTTGAGGGTCTGGGTGCTGGTCCACTGTGAGCACGGTGATGGGGTTGCCGTTCGGGTCCATGCTGGTTCTTGTTGGGTAGGCTGTGACCTGTCCAGCCCGATGAACCCTGCCGGGATAATGGACGGGCAGTACCACCCGCTGCCGGCCGTGCACTGGGTTACCAGGGTCCATGCATACCGGTCCTGGATTTCCCTTCTTTTGCTCTGTGGGAAGAAATAATGTTACGTCTCTTTTACATCCAGGGAAGATGATCGAAAAAAAAGTGTTTCTGATGATAGTGAATATTTTATCTGCGGTTCAAAGCGGTGCGCCAACTCACCGATGATGTTGTGTCTACAGTGGGGACAGGTGTGATGCTGGAGCAGCCAGGGGTCGACACACTTCTTGTGAAACCTGTGAGCACAGGGGATCACCCGCAGCTCCTGCAGGAGATAGCACCAGATTTCATCAGACATCTACAAATACAGCAGCACCTACAGTACAGAAAACTGAAGAACATCCATTTATGTTGGGCCATCTTTAGTTACACTGAACAGCATATTAACGTGAATTAAACATTAAAATACAGTTTGCATGTGCATTTACTATTTTATTTCCTAATACTTTATCACCTGGGTTCTGTAGAATTCAGACTGGAAAGACAAAAAATTTGAAAACAAGTTAACCTTAATCATTACTGATTCCTATCCTAACTTAAAGTTAGACTTATGACTTTCTCGGAATTCTGTTAAATGAATGTGGCCCTAAATGTTTTCTGGACTTGAACCTGCAAGTCAGTCCCTAACTATTGTAAGTCAGGATTACAGGAGAAGGTGAATTATTGGAAAGCGTCAGACTTAGATCTAAACTCCCAAAGCTCAGACCTAAGTCATGATCCTGCAGCAGGGCTTTAGTTTCTCTGAGGGGACTTTGAGCAGTGATACAACCAGAGGGTGGCAGCAGAGTTCTACAGGACTGTCGGCGGTTAAGAGTCCAATCCAGTTTTTAACTTGGAGGAGCAAAATTTACATCATTCCACAAACTCTTAACAAGATGGCCCGCTGCAGTACAAACACAAGTCTGATGCTCCATGTCAGCCCTTTGTGGAACAAACCAAACAGGAGGCTTACACCTGAGGACTGATATGAGAAGAATGCTTTGTACTCAGATGGAGAACTGGCATGGAGGAATTCCCAGACACAAAAGCAGCAGCAGAATGAATTGGACTTCTATTATTCTTTTCCAGCGAGAGCGCCTTCACCGCCGTAAATACTCTGCTCTATGGCTTAATGTGACTCATCTCTGGGCTCTCTTCCACACGGGGTTTTTTTTCTGCTCAAAAAAACTGCTTTGATGCCATTCAGCCTTTTATATCGCCACTTCCTGTGTGCAATCCTGGCGCCGAGCTTTGTTGTGTTTTATCCTCCTTCCCAAAGAGACATATACCCGCAAAATAACCAAACAAACACTTCGTCCCTGCGGCCGGCGTCCGTGTCGAGGATGAGTTACGTCATTAACAGTAAACCCTCAAAGACCACAGATTGGGATACATATTTCGATGATGACTCCTTTAAGGTTTAAAAGAACGGCCGAGTGGGAAAACAGGAAGCGTAATCTCAACCCAATGCACTCTGGGTACCATTATCTCTCCAGGTGCTCGGAAAGACTGAACTAAACATCTGAAAGGCGCCTGAAAGAATGCCACTCAAGATCGCAGGACTGTGGTCCCCGAGCACATCAGGGGAACTTCCACTCTATTGTGCTCTTAAGTGTTTTGTGATTATGTTTCATGTCTGTGTAATGAAATGAAAACACGCTCAGTGGGCAGAAGAGCATCGCTACGCAGAACAGAGTGAAGAGACGATTATATATGGATGAAAAACAGATGATGTTACTTCAATTTATGAGCATCCGGATTTCTGTAATGAGGTTTTTGATATGAAAGGTTTAAAGAATATGTTTTCATTGAAGAAGATTGAAAATGCATTTAATTTCCTTCATGGATAAAAAAAAAAGATGCAGCTAGAAGGTTCCAATCATTATAAGACGATAAGATAAAACTTTATTGGTCCCAAAGGAAATGTTTGTGCCGGAGATCGCTGCAAAACGACAGTAAGAACATTTTATATGAGTGAGAATGTAAAAATCAAGTATACGAGGAGAAAAGGCAAAATCATGATAATGATACTGTGAAGTCCTGTTGCTATGATACTAGATGTAATGATATCCAGAGGTACATTGTGCCTATTTATTGAATAAAAAAGCATGAAAACCAGGAATGTGTACCTCTGTTGTATTTATGTAGGAGCTGACATAAATCGTGCTCCTGCAGTTTGAACTATATGGTATAAATGGAAGCAGATTGAGTCATGAATTAAAAATGAGCAGTTTTCTCCTCACCTCCCCATCAATGTACTTCTCCAGACAGATGGCGCAGTCAGAGGTGGAGCTGCTGCTCAGTGAGTCCGAGGCTCCGCAGCTGCTCTCACGTTGGCCCTTTCCTTTCGCCTTGAACTTTCTGGTCTCCATCTTCTCCAAGGCTTGGATGGCCATTCTGTTCATGGAGCTCTGAGGAGCAGAGGAAGGTGGGTCAGGGTCAGCAGGAGTCTCTGATGAGTCATAGACATTTTAATGCTTGTAGAATTTGAGTGGAAATGAGACCTTAAATGACAAAACAGTCAAAAGACTATCGGACAGAAAATAAGCAAACATCCATTTAAATCTAATGTGTTGTTTGCTGTTGAGCTGTATTCTTCTCTGCTGACATTAATGTGAAGAAAAATAAGAAGACTGATAATATATTGCAAATCGTTCTTTTTAATTGTCCCAGCTCAATCCAGTTAATACTATATTAATTCTTGCTTACTAATGGTCTCAGCGATAAAAGTTAAATATTTATTATAATTTAATTCAAAATGAAGTCATGTAATCTGGGATGGAGTTCGTGGTTTCAAGCCTCTGTTGCTATTCTAATCATCATAAGGCACTTTTTCACTGACTGATTTCATTCTGACTGATAGGAGTTCTTAATATTCTTTGCTTTCCGAGCTCTGCTTTGTTCATAAATGGGGAAACAAGTTGGTTATTGAGTTGTCTTTAAGCGCAATATACATCTTTTTACGCCATGATCCAGACATGTCAACTTAAGGCCATGCTGGGACACCGCCTTTTTTCAGTCGCTCAGCATATATGTTTAATGCAGTGACCTTGTGTGCGTACCTAGATTCTCTCCATGCACACGAGCCGTCGTCTTTAAGGAAGGGCAACAAAAACCGGTGATAAATTACCTCGGATTCCTATTTTTCCATCACATTATTGTCCTTAACCTCCCGGAGAAACTGCTGCTAATGTTAATTCATTCTAACATATCTGGCGTTTTCAAAATTGCGGTAAATTTAATCAGTGGAGGACATGAAGATCTGGTCCGTCTGTCTAAAGCGGACATTTTGAATTTGCTAATGATAATAGATAGGTATCCTCCTAACGTCACGTCTAACTAAACAGAGAGTTTAGTTAGACGTGTCAAAGTAAAGCACTTGTATTTCTACCGCTTACAGTCTCATAAATTACAGAAATGTAAATGATCTAAGTTTTTGACAACGTGTTGGATCCAGATCCTCAAAGTTACACCCAAACTCAGTTACCTCAAAAACTCTTTGAAGGCTTTTCTTGATTCTGTTTACAAAATAAGTCACCTCGCCCAGGCATTATTCTGGAAATACACTCTTTTGAGAATTCTGTCTTTTGAATGAGCTGAAGAGTTGGTCACATGATGATCCTCTGCTTCTGCTGTAGCAAAGCAAGTAGGCCAAAAAAACAATTTGATTATGCCCCTGGGATGTTTGACGTTTTTCACATCTGTTCATGTTGTACCTTTACTCTTCTGGAGCAAATATTGGGGAGAGAAGTATCGCCGAAAAGGAATTATGAGTATTAATAAAGTCCTAACAACACCCGTCCCTCGTAATCATTTGTACTAGGCAATGTCTGCGTGGAAAAGTTCCTGATTGGTAAGTGGTGAATGACATACTACCATCTAAACAACCGTAAATATCACAGTGTATCGTAAACGCGGCACTTTACACGCCCCAATCAGGCTTGGCTCGGATGAAAGTAGCTGACAGTGTGATTTATAGCCTGAATCGTTGGCAAATCTATTGTGCACACAGTTTTTTATAAAGACTTAACTAAACTAGAGTTGAATGAGGGCGTTTCTTTCTAAATGTTGCCTTTCCACTATATAATTGCAAACAGAAGTACAGAGCAATCATCCTAGCCCTGAACATGAAACAAAATGATGTTTGTGTTTTGAGTCGGTCATTTTCTGTGGCTTTGTGCGGGAGAAAGAAACGTCACTGAAGACAAGGCCCAAAATTCCCCTCGGATAGAATTATTGTCATCAGAATCAATAAGTTGGCTTCATTTCGGAAGATTTCATGCAGATTCTAGTTATTGCCTGCCTGTAAATCAACCGAAAAACCTCTCAGAGTCAATGAACACAACACGATGACTTTTGTCACGATGAGCTGTTATTGTCATAATCTTTATTTTACAAACCCAAATAACGTCAGGACAATTACACATACTTTAGTTCAGCTCAAGCCCTCAAAGTTTGTTTGTTATTTAGAAACCTGTCCACTGATGTCAATTCGTAAAAGACACTTTCAAGTCTGTTAGCATCCCTAGCTTGGAGGCTACGACCACCATCTGACCCAAATGACTGTAAGTGACCAGACACTGGTCATCACACCGTCTGCTCTTCTTAACAATCTGAGTGAATTGTTATTCTCCCATATGTAATGATGTATTTTAGATTGTAACTGCACTGTGTATGTATATATTTTTGTAATTGTCTTTGTAGTTTAACTGAGGCCCGCCTAGCTGCCATGTTGTTTACTGTTGCCTACCTTCCGGGGACTACAGATGAAAATGAGCTCAGAGCTATATCTGATACAAGACATTTGGGCATTGTCCCTGTCAAATAAACAAAATAAATCATAAAATTAAATGAAGAACTGGACCATGGCTCCAACACAAGAGTTTCAAGACGGCAATTCGCCGCAAGGTGACGTCACCGCTAAAAATGTTGTTTCATTTAAAGTGCTGCGTCCTACCCGACCTCACCAAAATGTAATCATCTCTAGGATGTGCCAAAACCTACTTTTGGGTAGATTTTCATGGAAATCCGGCCTGTAGGGTTTCCTTCATCTTGGTCATAAACAGACAAACGCACAGAGGTGTAGACGTAACCTCCTTTTCGGAGGTAATGATTCTGAAATATTTTTTTTCCCTAAAAGGCTCATTAAAACGCTCGTACGTATGAGCGAGTAAGGAGAGTACGTCACACGAGAGGTTGTTACCCTGGTGTTAGTCAGTAATTACCTACCACAGGAAGTCACATTGGAGTTATACGTTCCTGTGACACATGCAGACGGCCATTATTCACCCACGCAGACACGTTACACCTGTCTTAACGGATATCGCCCCAGATTCTCTGCCTTGTAATGACACTCGGTTCCAGCAGCCACCCTCTTATCAGTATTAATTAGACGCTTATTTGTTTCATACCCCTCACTTAAACAACCCACTAACAGCTTTTTGTCAACACACACGAGATATATCTCAGCAGCTCTGCTGTCAGCTGACTCACTGTCTGAGACGAGGCATGGTGTGAGCGTGCGACTTAAACTGGGATGTCCTGTACTCTCCTGCTTCAGTGTTCTCAGACACTAGACACAGAAGATTGATTGATTGATTGACACTAACCTGGCTTCTCCTCTGCTTGAGTTTGATTTTGATGAGCAGGATGAGGCAAACCAGGGACACGACCACGAAGAAAGCCAGGAAGATGCCCATGTCAAAATATTCCGTAGGCTGCTGTGGAGAAGGAGGGAAACACACATTTGTCAAATAATTTTCACATAAGCTAGCTGAAGAAGCTCCTATAAAAGAGAGTTAGATAAGCAATTGTGTCTCAAGTTATTTTTATCCTATTATTTGAAATGTAATTAGCGCATGGCTTTGGTTGTGACTCCGTAAACCAGAGCACGCCATGCTTTGACTCAACTACTCACCATACAAATAATAATAAGACATTAATATATGATAAGACATGACTCACAGTTGAGTTTTGGATTTAACTCACAGACTATTACTGATGCAAATCAACTCATTTCCATGTCTGGTTACTTTCACAATCTCGTAATTCTGAGGTCATCACTCAAGGTCCAGTGTGTAAAATTTGGCTGAGGGGAGGCGATGCGAGATCTCTCCCTCTCCTGCTCTGGCGGAATTTTTTTCCTAAGCCGACCCGGAGCACCATCGCAGAGAAAATATTATCAGGGAACCAGCGCTCGAACTGGTGACGTCGGTCCGGCTGCTGGAATGATCGCTTCCCAGGAGGAGAAATGGCAACGATCTCAGGGAAGGGGTTTTGATCCGGACGGGATCGGGCGCTCTGAAGCTCCGTGACAATCTCGCCGCCAGCCTCCTTCCCTTTGCAGCTGCTGGGAAGTAGGCTGGTGGCACTGAGCCGAGTCAAATCCTCCAGGCTGCCGGTGGGTTCTACATCTAAACGTTTCACGAGTCTTCATGTTTGCCTTTGACGGCCAGGCTTGGTGCTCCGTTGCTTTTTCTTGTTCTAAATAATAAGTTTGATCCTCCATTTGTCAAAACACAATAACAACTTAAAACGCTAAATACCTCTCCAGGCGTCTGTACGAACGTGGCGGCTTCCATATGGACCCGCTCCATGGAGATAAAAAGGGCTTTTTCTAATCAAACATTAAAAAAATATTTTTACTTTCAGCTGAAAGTACACACAAAAACATAGTTATGATTATTATTTTTCATTTATTCAAAGCGATACCTTCTAAATTTTACACACTGGACCATAAATACTTAGATTGTTAAATAGTCAAAAACTAACTTCAGTTGCAGCCCCTCAGCGAGAAAACGATCAGATTTCACGTCTTGGATTTAGTTTTTGGAGGAAGTGAATTTAAAGGATGTTTATTTCCAGTATTTCCAGCCCATAAACTGCTCAGAACCGACAGAGAATGAAGAAACTCTTTTATTCCTCATTGGGAAAAAGTGCCTGTCCTCAGACGGTCTATTCTCCTTTGCTTTATTCGACTTCAAAGTCTCTTATCAAATATTCCGAGCAAACAAACAGCTCTTTGAATGGCTGATATTAATCTCCCTCGATGCTGCGAAAAAGCCCTCGGCCTCAGGGCAGCGGCCAGCAGAGAAGAAAGGAAAAGGGTCAAATTTCACGGCTGGAATTTTCGTCGGTCTTCACGTCGAAAAAATCCCCGCACTGTTTGGTACGGTGGGCATCACAAACGCGTTCACTTCGTCCTCGTGCCTTTGCCTTAGATCAGTCCCACACACACGCATTCACGTCATCGCCGCCGAGTGGCGTGGAGTTTTGTCTGGAGCCCTTACCCTCGGCGGCCTGTGTTGAATCCGAGCACGAGCCACTTTCTGCTTGTTGACGATGTTCATCAGCTTGACGGCGTCGTTGCCTTTCACGTAAACCACCGGCCGCTTTAGAGGATCCTCGGCGACCTGGTTGAGCTGAGGAGAGGAGCGAGAGAGACACAAACTTATTCATCTGGTCGACTGAGGCCTTTTGTTGACGAGTCTGCTCTAATTGTAGTCATCAACTTTGTTCATCATGAGGAGTCGGCTTGCAAAAACAATCCTGTATTGCCTACTGGCATTATGGGAAATGTAGGATTCGGTGATTTTCAAGAGGTTAAAAGTCGATGTAGTTATGCACAGGGGTGGTTCCATTCTACCTTCTTTGCTTTTAAAATGAATGGAAACTACTTCAATGGAACTTTGTGGTTTATTCATATCTAGAGCAACTATTGTGACCAGGTACTAGAGAAGATGTCATGATGTGGTGTCATTAGAAAACTCTGAACATCAACCTTCGCATTCATCAAAATATAAGCCTAAAATCTGAACTCTAGTCAAGATAAATAAGATTTGTTTTGTTTTACTAAGAAACCATATATACTTCAAAAAGACTTGTAAAACCTGTTGCCAAGAGTTGGAGTAAAGTTGATTAAAAGGGCGTAGCACCGAACTGGGAGTTAATTTATATTCTATTGTTTATAATAAGCAGAAGTAGTCCGAGTCCATTTGACTCAGGAGCACAAAAACCACATGACCAACGGAAAAAGTCAGCTGTCAGCTGTATTTACAGGTTATTTATTAATGAATTAAAATGTTTGGGGATAGTTAAATATCCAAAGGACCTTTCACCATTAAAGGTCAGAGTTGAATCCTGACGCAGCAGTATCCTACCTCACAGAAAAAACATGACGGATGGAAAAAGAAAGAGGACTTTTCTGAAATCTTTGCCTTTTGTCTTGTCGCCTATTGCTTAGTTTTACCTCTTAGGTATTACAAAATAATGTCAGCTTTGGCATCAAGCCCTACAACAGCAAACGAGAGAGGATAATTGCTGTACCCAAACGTTTTTCATATTGCGTTGAATGACAGAAACATGTTGCGGATAAAAGCCAAGTAATGAAGGTATGACTCAACGGTTTCATCAAAAACACTGAGACGTCTTAGCGGCTCATTCAAAGGATTTTAATTTAATAAAGGCCCATGAGAATGCGTTTTATTCAGTGGTGGAACGGCTCATAATCCAGCAGACCTAAATATAACTCTGTTCTACAGGGAAGTGATGTGAAAAGTCTGCGAACTGTCTGAATGTAAAAAGGCAAAATGACACGAGCTAAAGACATGGAAACTGTGGCCACTGTTTGTTAGAGGGAGCAAAAAGGGAAATAGTCAATGAATAGAATATTCTGGCTTTCAAGTCCGTTGACATACTCCATTACTCCTCCTCTCTCCTCTCGTCTGCTCCTTGTAATCTGTAATTTGAAAAGCCCAGGGGAAATACTGAGGAGATTTGCATTTCTATTTCTTGTGCTGTTGTCATGTTCCCCAGTGAAATACTGAATGTTCTGGTTTGAAAGTATAGACTGCGAGACGTTTGATCTCTCAATCCACTCTGGTGTGGCGCTCCTACTGTGAGCAAGAACTTGTAGAAGACTCTGAGAAACAAGACGCCGCCGTAGAAGGCTTATAATAAACTTGACTGAATTACTGAGGTGCGTTTTTAACCTAAAAAAAAGTATTTTAGTATGACATACAGTGTAAGAGTCACAACGGTCAAGAATTTTATAAACTTCATAAAGCCTTTCTCCAAATTTCAGACCCAGAACCTGAATAGATCCTCCTCCCTGCCCCTCGGCCTCGTGGGTCCTGTCTGTGCCGATCGGGTCGCTCTGACTGGAAAAACCTTTCGGGGGAATTTAACATAGCCGCCCAGTGATGCCTTTCATGTGGTCTATGAGCAATCCCTTTTATCTCTCGGCTACGCGCTGTACGACCCAGCGCCAGGGAAGAGGAGACGAGGAGGGGTGAGGCTGGGTGTGAGTCTGTGAGTGTGTGTGTGTGTGTGTGTGAATGTGGTTGTGGGGGGGTGGGGGGGACCTGCAAGTCCAGGCCTGGAGTGGCGAGGATGAATACCACAGGAGAATTCTTGTGACAAAGACGTTCAGATGAGTAACTGGTGTTTTATACCTCCTGAGAGTGAAGACACAGGAGCAAGAGCGAGCGGGAGAGAGAGGGGAGTGTGAGTGGGAGACTGTAGTCTTGGTGTAGCCTCTGTGCGCTCCCCCACAAATGTGCACTCAAAGACAGATCCGTAGTCTCAGGGGATGAGGTAATGCACGCTACCTGTTCAATTATGAGCTCAACAGAGTTTGGTCACGGTCTAGTGAAAGCTGAACCTGGATATCCATTTTCAGTCGTCTCAGAGTGCACCCAAAATCCTCAAAACACAAGTTGGAGGCCCAAGATGGTTGAATGAGCTGGGCTGATCCACACGCTTTAGAGCGGCACTAAAGATAGAAAGATCATTGTTTGTGCAAACAGCACACACACACGCACACACACACACTGCCAGTCAGAGGGAGGGAAGGGCACGCTACCGAGCTTTCCCCAGGAGAACCAAGCCAAATGTCTTCCACAGAAGGACGGAGATAAATCAGGCCATGTCGGTGTTGTTGAAACGTGAGTGGGTGGATGCCCGGGTAATTTTTAGGTGCACACAAACCTGGTCGATGGCATCCGGATTCTCTGACACATCAAAGATGACGGCTGTGGCTCCTCGCTGCACCGCTCTCTTTGCCTGCAAACACAGAACAAGGTAATAATTAGACACGCTCAACAACAGAGCAGAGGGAGAGCCAGAGAATGCGAGAGTTCACTTTCAGGCCACTAGAGGGCGTCGTCTGACAAGACTGTAACTCTGGAGTGTGAACCACATGCAGATGATTTGGATAGAGGGTATAAGAAAGATACTAACAGTCCACAAGTAAACAAGCATGTTTACATGTAAACATGTTTGCGCGTGTTGTCATACCTGAGGGAACCCGTGGGTGGGTCTATCGGGGCCGGGGGGAGCTTTTACTTGTATTTTGTCATGATTCTTATGTATTGCTGTACACTTTTGCTTGGAGGGTATTCTTGAAAACGAGATGGTTTCACCTCAAGTGGCTTAACCTCTTACAAAAAATAAACAAGCAGTTGATAAAATTTCCTCGGATGCACATGTGGTCCACACCTGCCCCTCTACGCAGTCCTCATGATGTCATTTTCAGTCAATCTGCTCCACATTACACCAACAGTGTGACAGATCCGACACATCGAGAACTAATCCATGCATGTGATGCGGCGCAGCACGACATGGGAAATTTGAGCTGAACACTGTTGTGCACAAAATGTTCAATGTATTGTGGATTTGCAACTGCTAAAAATCTGATCTTCCTTAGAGGAGGAAGTTAGAACACAGAGGCCTTTTTGAGACACTCGCTAAAGGCGAAAGATAAAGGAAATGCTTGAATCTGCAGAAACCAATATATCTCCAAGCAGAATCCAAATGAGCTTCTCCTTGTTTGAAAGAAGAAAAAAAAATGCTTCATTTTAAATCCTGCTTCTCTCCACAACCCGTCCTCAGATCCACAGCGCCCTATTTAGACGTCGTTTTGATGTCTGCGCGACATGATTTAAAATAGCGCAGGTGGGATCATATCCTGGTATTATCAAGTGCCCTTGGGTGCTTGCCAGCGCTCTTCATAACTGGAGGGAAGAGGGAGGCGGGAGGGAAGATCAAAGTGACAATGCAGAGAGCTGCGACTCTGCAGCGCGGTGACTGAGGAGTGTCACCACCCCACTCATAGTACACGAAACCTTTCCACACCCGGATGGCACAACAGCGCCGCCACCACGACCTCTCCTACGCCACCTTTGTTTACATTGAACAATCCAGCAGCACCCAGTGTGATCTTTGTTTAATTACATATGCAAATGAGGCGTGATGTGTGCAGCCATAACATTATAACCATTGACAGGTGAGGTCTGTCATTGAATCTCATTGATTACCTCATTTCAGTAGGACATGTCAGTAAGTGGAATATTTAGGCAGGAAGTGAACATTTTGCACTTTTGATGTGTTGGAAGCAGGAAAAACAGACAAGTCTAATGGTCAGAGCATCTCTAGAACTGCAGGGGTTGATGGGTGTTCCTAGTCTGCAGTGGTTGACACCTACCAAAGTGGTGTAACCGGTAGTGAACCAGCAACAAGGTCTTGGGCGCCCGAGGGCCAATGATGCGTGTGGGGAAAAATGGCTCGCCAATGTTGTCCCAGACAAGAGCTACTGAAACAGTAAATGACGGTTTGGATAGAAAGTGCTGGATCACAGAAGACCACAGATCTGTTTTGGTAGCGAGAGAATGACCTGAAAAATATTAAACCGGTGCTTTTAATGTTGTGGCCGATGGTTGTGTTGTACTGCAGCATCTAAACTGAACAACATGGCCAATACGCCATCTACTTTCCTCGCGACATGTATGTGGAGGGCGCCATCTCTATCCCAATTTTAATATATTTAGTGTAGTTTCTTCTTTTATGAGTTAGTTGCTAATGACTACCACCGGGTCACGCCCATAGCATGTTATATAAAAAAATAAGCTATGCTCCCATGCTCCATTTGCTAGCTAGCTCTATATATATACAGGTGTTGATCTGGTGCCGTAAGGAACAACAATGATCCCTCGTTACACCTCTGGAACTTGTATATCAAACTCTTAGTTGATATTAAGTTACAACAGTCTTGCCTTGCAAAGGTGTAAACGGCGAGAGGAAGGAGACAGGAAGAAGTGATAGGCTGGCCTTCTCACGCAGATGCTGAAGTAACAAAATTCGACGGTAGGATCACCAGTACTTTAAATACTTGTTGAGCTACGATACAGAAGCACTGAAGTATACCGGAGCATTTGGAATCAATCATTCGCACACAAGCTATATAACAGATATGATCATAACAATATTTAAGCATCCCTCAACATTCTCAGTATTTTGCTGCTCCTGTTCAGACTCGTTTGAAACCAAACGCTTCCAGCACAATAGATGACGGATAATTATTGACAAATAATTTAATTATTTGATGATTTAATGAGGTATAATCGTCGTGTAGTTTTCAATTAAGTAAAATAGGGCCAACAAATGATCCCATTTCCACATAGAATTAACACACAGATTCTGAAATTGTGATGTGAGGTTGGAGCCCATTCTCCTTTTAGTCATTACCTTCCCTCCTCCTGTGAGAGCCAGGAGGTTAATGATTAAATATGGCAGTATGTGTAGTAAGTTTGGATTCAACTTCAGAGAGAGAGTTAGAGAGATCACTAGAAGTATTTGAAAGTCATTAACAATATCAATAATGTCACTAAATATAGAATATATTTTGATATTTTTAAGAGCGAGCCACCAGCAGTCATTGGCTGGATTAGAATGGTGGGACCACTGGAGCCGGGACAAGTCACAGCAGGTCCTTAATATGAGGGGCAGCGAAAGCGCAGCAGTCTGTAAATTCAACTTTGAGCACAGACCCGCTTCCGGACAATAGAAACACATCACCAGTTTGAGTTTGTCAATGAGATTTCCCTCTGGTTTAATCCACAGATGAGATGTTCATCAGTCTGTCTTTCATAGCTCATTAAGGACTAATTAACCCTGCTAACTAAATCTATCATTCCCAGCGGTGTATGAAAGTGTTGTCAAACACAGAAACATGAAAACATCGACGCCCCCAAATAAAAGCTCTTCCGCTTTCCCTCTTGCCTCCTTTACATAAACTAACATCGCTCTTTTTCTTTTCTTCTTTTCACTTTTTGAACGCGGAGAGTTCAAAAGCGAACCGAGCAAAATCTCGCTCGACTTTTCCCTCTCACCCAGTTTTCTCTCAGCTCCACGCTGCCAGGCTCCAGCCCCCATTTAATTCAGCACAAGTCTGCTCCTTTGATGTTCGTTCTCACAGTTAATAATTAATAGCTCTTGGTAAGACGCTTGGAGAAGAAAGAGATCTCCCTCCTAAAGAATCTCCACACAGGCAGGCCTGTGCTGCAGTGCAGGGACTTGCCTGACGACAACAAAAATGCACCCAAGGCTCTCTTAAAAAACATGACACATCTCCTTCCCAGCCCTGTAAAAAACTACAATCTCGGACATTGAGACTTTTTGCTTCGGGTCCACATATGTACATTTTCCTTCGGTGAGGAGACGGTGTTTACCTCACAGGGTCAAAACTGGCTCTAGAATTTCAAACGGCTGGACTCCTGCGTAAGAAGATATTCTTAAAGCTATTTGAGACTTTTCAGAAACAGGGAACAACATGCGAGCGTCCATTCATACCAGTTTCATTAGATTAGATAGGAATGTCAAGAGCGTCTCTTCATTAGGTTTGTGAGGGTGACGTCAATGGAAGGTGACACTTTGATCTCTTAATTGATGATTAAAGATCCAGATGAACATAAAAAGCCTCTTTGTCCGAGTCTACGCAATGTGGGGCTGGTGCACCTTTATTCTGCCCCATCGGGTATAAACACAATTGCTGTCTATTTTGGCAGTCTATGTTGTTCCACCTCCGAAAGGGTAGTAACAGATGTGAAGGAAAGTGCAAGGCAGAAAGGCAGGACGAGGGTGTGACATTTTGCGAGCCACATTTGGAACACTTAATAATAATAATAATAATACATTTAATTCATAATTAAAAGCAACGAGTTGCAGCTTAATCAAGGAAAGAAAATCAACCAAAAAAAACACCCGGATCAGATACAATAGGGTCGCACTGCTAATGCTCGGGCCCTAACTATGCCTACGCTCTCGTCCCCAAATGGCCCATGTCCCCCTGACTGAACTCCTCAAATTAAATGTGAAGCTATGTCTGAAAAAAACAGTATTTTTCATAAAAAAAAAAAAAGCTCCCCCTTGTGCGTTAAAAATGAACTTACTAGATATACTAGATATAGTTGAAATATGGTAAATTATGACCGGAAAACGTTTGTAGATAGACCTCCCCCTAGTTTCAAACATACAAAACTGACCTTTAAGAAAATTGAATCCAGTTCTTCCTCGCACTAAAGTCTATGTGTATAGAATTTGAAAACGATCCGAGGTTTGGAAAAGTTTTTTCAACCTGTGCGGCGGTGGCAATGACTATTCCATAATATCCCCGACTTTTTGGGGATATAATGATTTATGGGGAGACAGAGCAAGTTTAAGGAGATCCTTGCCCCGACAGGAGAGGGTGAGATCAACCACTGTTTGACATATATGAAAGACTATAAACTAAACAGCCACGCTGCTGCGTAACAAAACTATCAGTCATGCATATCCGTCATGCCTGACTGCTAAAATAATGTAAAAACTACAACAACATAAAACGTAACTATGAGTCTAATAAACCACATTTTAAAGTCAGTATATCATTTCAAATGTACGGACCAGGAATAGGGCCACATGAAAATGATTTTAATCCTAAATGGACATTTAAAGCAGAATTCTACTTTAATCTTAGTTTCATTCGCAGGAATCTTTTTTCAAAATGCAAATAAAAACAGCTTTTAGAGATTTTCAGATTTTGATCGTTTACCATTTTCTTTATCATTCTTACAATCTACACACCAAAGAATTTTTGTATTAACAACAATTAAGGTCTTTTTGGCGGCAAAGATTACTCAAAAGGGATTCATTGTTGAAAAAAGTTTGAGCAACTGTCAAACTTCAACCTTTCAAAGACAGCAGAGAGGCATTGTGCTGCCATTGTTTTGTTCAGTGAACACAGGCAAAGGCATCGTTGGAGAAGAGCCTTATCTTATCTCTGTGATCAAATTATTTCAGCCATCAGACTGGAAAGACGAGCCGTGACAGCTAAAAAATGATTCATCGCTTTTTTAATTTTGATTTAATATACCTGTAACTATCAGTAAAGTTACAGTTGTGAAGAAAAACTAAGGACAAATAATTGAAGAAAGTAAATAATGAGTTTTACTCAAGTAGGAATGGTTTTTCATTGAATTTTCATTATAAAATAAGGAAAAGATCAGCTGAGTTAGAATTGAATAGAAGGGGGAAGAGTTGAAGTTGACTATAGGGTATTTTTGATTGATATGCCCATACGTCACTGAAATTTATCTTTCTCTCTATGTCAACATTGATGCCTGTCAAATTGAAATATCATCTTCGTCTCCTGTGCCTTCAGTGTCTCTGCTCAGCCCACTGAAGGAATATCAGAGGAATCAAAGGCAGCGATACTGACATTGCGACGTCGCTACTCTTTCATACAAATCCATACAGTTGTTTCGTGAAATCCTGCTCACAAAAACAAACAGAGAGACAAACGCACATGAGTGAAAGCACAGCCTCCTTAGTGGAGGTAGAAACGGAGACTATCTCTGTGGAGGAGTAACACACTTATAGGAAGGATGATGGGATCTCTTGTAGAAAATGGTGAGAATAAAACCGGTCACGTTTAAGAAAGGGAACTGAAACGCTAATAATTCCCTAAATGCTGAAATATGATCTCTGGTTCACAACTCGAGAGCTGGATCAAAAAAAAAGCTCAACTCTTGACCTGAAATGAAGGCGGGGGACTTTCACAGGTACTTCACAGACCTGCTGGCTAAACAAACTTCCCGCTGGCTCGGAGGCATGAGATTTAAAGTCCAATCTTCCTCTGAGTGAACAAAGACCGCAGCAGAAAGTCCTGAAAACCGAGTCTAGACGCAGAGGAAAATGAAAGCTATGTTTAACATCTCCAAATAAACCTTCCTGCTTGTAGGACCAGAGCCGTTTTCACTATTCTGGAAAGAGATTTTCTCTTTTTTTTTTTAAGCTAAGCCCTCACTTCCTCATTCACGTGGGCCGAGAGTTCTCATTAAAACACACAGCTACTAAAAGATGTATCTGCGAAGACGAGCACGGATGTATGAATATGCTTGTGGAACAGAAGGGGAGGCGCTCACGTCTGAAGACACACCTGGATTCCACCTGTAATATTTGCCCCATGCACTCGTTCCTTCATCACAGCGTTCCCCTTTTACTTTCCTTCCTCCTTTGCTTCCCTCCGTTCTCTTTCCTCCTCTTTGACATGTTTTCCTTTCACTCCCTCTCTCGCTGCACTGCTATAATTAAGGCAATTAAGTCTTCAGAAGACTCTCCACTGCTATTATGCAGTAATTTCATGTTGCCTCCTGACTTTACGGTTTATTAAAAGATAAAGGCATACTTTTCTCCCATGGATTTTCTTATATGTGGTCGCCCACTTTTTTTTTCTCGCCCTCCTCGCTCCGAGATGCGGCCATGTGAGCGAAGACATTATTTACATTCAGCTAAAATAAAACCCAGGTTTTCGACGTGGCTGCGCGTCCCCTGACTGGAGGCATGTGTAGCATATAGGAAAAAAAAAAAGCAGAATTAATTTATCGTCATGCAAGGGAAATAAAATAAGTATTTTCATCACAACCGTATTTAAATATATCCCTATCATGAAACAAATTATCCACCATCTTCCTGATCTGCTGGTGGATGTTAACGCCTCACCGACATGCCCTTAATCAGTCATAACGTCCTATTCTGTTTACAGATACTTGATGTAATTGAATCGGCTGTGTGACATGTAATCATCTGGTCTGACACCATGGCTCCTGTTTGCTGTGTCAAGATAACTGCAAAAATAAGGGCTTTCCTGTTCCCACAGACACGAAGAAACTATCCTGCAACCATTCACAAGGGCACAACATGAACTCAAATAACCTTATCGGGCTCAATCCTGCCAAAAAAATGTTTTCACGACTCCCCTTCCACTCATATTTAGGGTTTGATTCCAAGCCAAACAAGCTTCACTCAAAAATTGCCAAATTCAAGTGAGGTGTGAATAGGAACAAACTTCTTATTGTGAAGGCGTGTTCTTTTTGTTTTTGGTGTTTTAAATGAAACATTGTTCACTTTTCAAACATTCAAACTCCCTGGTTGTACTGCTTTGTAATAATTGGATAACTGCAAACTTCCCGGCTGAGGTATTTTCAAGGACTGCTGGGATGTCTCAGGCACAATTTCTCTCAAGATGTATTAGGGAATGTTTCCAAAGCATAGAAAAACCCACTTGTGTGTAACACTGGCAGAAGACGGCGGTCAGTAAACCTCCTCCCGTTCCACTCCACTCGGGCGCTTTCATTTAAACGGACAGTTTACCTAATGTCAACAGGCAGGGGAAAGAATCACTTGAAGCTCTCAGAGCGCTCAGTGACTGCCCTTAATGTTAGTAGTAGATGAGCCGTTCGATCCATAAGTGAACACAGACCTGTTCTGATCTAACCTCAGTTGAAAAGACAACATTTACTGAAGCAGACATTTTTCAGAGTCAAGTTTGTTCCTTTGTTCTGTAGGTTCAATATACACTCTCTGTGTTGCTCCGGTTTGGTCTCTACCAACTCCTGAGAAACATTCCTTATTTTTTGTCTTACCAGCTACTGGCTGTAGCTGTCTGTCTGTTAAATATGTTCATTCGTTAGAGGGTTTTGTTCTCTAGAGTATGGAACAAGGAGCTTCAAACCGACAAGATTGGCCTGTTTTAACAAGATTGGCTGCGAGCAACAGTGTAGTCAAACTCACATTTAATTTCTACCAACCCCCCCCTGCAGCAATCATGCAAATTATTCATTTTAATATCCGCAAATTTCCAATGTAATAAAACAACCTTGAATAAATATTTAAGTCCTTGAGTTGGAGGTAACAAGCGAGGTGTATTGAGAGATGTCTGACACAAACTTTTAAAGGATAAAGAAATATTGATCCTCTTAATCATAGGTGTTTTTGAGATCTCTATGCTAACAGAGTATGTTGAGGAAAAAGAAAAAACCTCTCAGGGAAAAGAAAAAATATCAAACGTAAAAGGATGATGATCAATATTTAATAAGGTGTGCACACTAACCTGCCATAACAGTACAACCACCCACGCCTTTTGCAACCAAAAAAGCTCAGCGAGGTACTGTCTCTTATGGCACATCTTTATCAGAACCGAGAATAAACTTTTTCGGCTATTTGCGCTAGAGCAGCTCCTTTATGGGATAAGATTACGCCGACTAGTCCTCACCATCCGTGTGCAGAAGTAGGAAGGACAGATGGCAACAAACTTCTATAAAACACATGTTTATGGCCCTTTATTGGATGCTGCAGACCTGTCAATCACACATTTGAAGATCTCGTTTGTCAGAATTATTTTGAAAATGGACAGGTTTGTACATATCTCAGTCATTGGAAATAAGTTTAATTTGGCATCCATGCTCTGTTAATAGGTAAGAGCTATAGTCATGTGTGACCATTTATAGAACCAGGTGGGTTGTGGGTAACATCAGGCTCCAGTCTAAGATGGAGAGAATGTGGGAGGGAGATTTGAGGTAGATGTAACAACCTCGGTATTAGATTAAGATAAAGCCCGCCCCAGGTACTCTGATACCTGACCTAGTCGTACGTACTACACATCAGGTACCTGACCAGCCAGCAGCACCTGTAGATGCACACTCTGATACACAGTCATGCACACTGGGACACTTTTTCATGTGCACACGCCTGTTTGCACTAAAAGTGTAATATTACAATAATATAAGTCTCATATTCTCGTATTATTGTGTATATTTATATATTGTTTTCGTATTTCTCATTCATGCTCTCTCTTCGGATCTCATCATAGATTTTCTACGGAGAATCTGTAGCGAAGTAATTGTATCTGATTCAGATTGTGATTCCATTTCTTCACTTTGCTTCTCAGATTGTTCTTTTCGTCTTCCTCACCTGATTTTTACCAACCAGTGCTGCAACTGCACCCCCCATAAAAAAAAAAACCCAGCCCCACCCTGTTTGTCTCTGCCTCAGCGCACAATGTAGGGTGGCCCTTCAGCCACCATTGCATAACCAGAATATTATACAAGTGAATTGTGCTATCAAAAAGTCTGTGTGTGTGTATGTGTGTGAGTGTTTGTGTGTGTGTGTGTGTTTGTGTGTGTGTGAGAAGGGGCACCTCTGAGGGAAACTGGCAGAGGAAGTTGGCAAAAATCTGACCCCATTAATGAGTTGCGCGAAAGTGAGTGAGATGTACCGCGCATAAATCGTCCTTCCTCAGAGTAAGACCAACGTGTAACTTTTCCTCTTTCCTTTCATTTAAACGCAGCCAAATCCTGACTCTGATATTTTCTGCTTGATGCCAAGACTACAATCTTTTGGAGACCTGAACAAGGACCTCATGTTGCCATTGAAGAAAGTTCTTGACTTACTTCTTAATGATCAAGGTCCTTGTTTCCAGACTTCATTCACTTTTTTGCCAGTTTTACGCTGCAGCTTGTGAGAGCGTTGGCTTCTTTTATGGTGGGAAACGGTGCTGTGCACTAATGTGATGCATCCATGATTTAAAGTGTAATTTGAGTAAAGCGATGGGTCATACTCAGGAAGTGATTAAAATGTGTCTCTATAGTGAGTTATGGAATGAGGGGTTATTTTGACCACCGATGGTTAGTGAAGTTATAAGAGCCCCACTGATATTTCTGACTCACCTCAGTCCAAAACATTTACGGCCGACTCTGAATATCTTTTTCATTGCACACTGTACGATTTGAGCCCGATTCACACTTGCAAATGAGCCTTCCGACTGCGGGACGTATTACGCTGTCGGTCCTTTGTCGTTTACAGTGCAGTGGACGGGGGCCAGGGGGGCCGACTAGCAGCTACCGGGGGACGATTGAATGTTTTTTACTGGCGTGTCAGACATTTTGGCAGGGTTTCTGCGAGAAGTTTGAGTTGAAATGGCGACACGACACATTGCAATAACAAAAATAATGGTAAATGGACTGACTTATGTGGCACTTTTCTAGTCCGCATGACTACTCAGAGCGCTTTTACAACACGAGTCAGCATTCACACAAACTTTCATACAGTGATGATAGAGGCTGCCATATGCTCATCAGGAGCGGCAACCATTCACAACATCATTCACACACCAATGGAACAGCCATTAAGGGCAACTTGGGGCTCAGTATCTTGCTCAAGGACAATTCAACATGTGGACTGCAGTGGCCAGGGATTGAACCACCGACCTTCAGATAAGTGGACAACTGCTCTACCAACTGAGCCACCGTCAACCCAATAATAAGTAATAACTGTCATGAACTGTCATGGCAGTACAGGGTGAGCACAACAATCGTGGGCTTCCGCAAACGTTTGATTCCTACAGTGTGACTTTAGATCAAATTGCCATAACTCTAAAGTTGTACAGTGTAACAGGAGAAGCCTGTGTACAATTTTTGGGAAATCCCAAGGTGCATTATGGACGGACGTCACATTTACCACTGCCGAGGGGTGGAAGCTACAATAAAGATGATGTTGTAAAATAAAGTAATTGAATTATCTGCAACTACTGAATGTATGTATTATATTAACCTGCCGCTGCTGCAGATACTTTGTGTTGCTGCTATATCTCAAAAACTATCAGGGATTATTTTAATATTTTTTTTCCCGTTAGTTAGTTCATCTGAACAAGTGTGAATATTGACGCCCGAGAGATCCCAGAACGGATGGGTCTCTGTCGACTTGAAAATGAACTCTGGTGGGTTTGACAGCAAACCCACCAGAGTTTGTCACAAAATGCCACCCTTATAATCTTGCTGTTTGAAAGCAAACCTTCATTGATGTGTGTAACGGAGGAACTCTTCAAATGAGCAAATTTAGTCCAGCACACATCATTGTTTTTTAAAAGTTCCGTTGCACTATATTCATCATGAAAGCTGACAATCCAATCAGGTTGATACCTTATGCATATGCCTTTTGTTTTGGAGTTTTTGGGTAAATTATAAAAATTATAAAATATGTTCACATTTTGCCCTCTTGCCGATGAGCCTAATTTGGGTTTTGTTTTTACCTGATAAAGAGACTACAGTAAGATATGATATATCTTAATGTAAAGCATATCAAAAAAATGTCTGATGTTGGTTCTGCTAACAAACAACTGATCTGGTTATAGAAAACCCCCAACAATACTGTTGTGCCGATGCCAAATTCTGTTTAAGTTGAAATATTTCATTACTTCTGGTTCCTAAATTTTACTTGACTGTCTATGTTTGAAATGTTATGTTTAAAGGTGGAATAAGGGATGCATTGCTGGCTGGTAATAACCTTTATCATTTTCTTAGATCATCGTAAGGATAAATCCTTGGTACAAAAAGAAAAAGTCTTCATCTGGGTTACATGAAAACAGACAAATATTAAAGTTTGTCTCATTTGGGCATGAAGAAGATTTTTTATGACCATTTAACAAGCTGGGAGTTTAATCTCTGTATCCATTCAATCATATTTACATTAAAATCATATAATCACACATGTATGTAGGTTTAGGTTAGTTCACTATAAGCAGCATTTTTCCTCCTCTCTCCATGCTCTGATGTCAGTTGGTATAAAACGTAAACATGAACACTGATGCCACTCACTGATTCAGACAGCAGCTCATCAAGACGCCTCCTGGTCCCCCCTGCTCCTGCCCTGGTGAGACCAAACAAGGAAGCCGGGGGAATGGACACGAGCTAATTAAATTTCCTCTCTGTGCCTCCTCTGTTGTTTTCTTACTGGTTTCGGGCTCTGGTCCTTTGTGATTCACAGGAAAGTAAACAAACTTTGGGGACGAGAATACGACTTCTTAAGTGACTCTCTCAAGTGGTTTGGATGAAAGTGATGGAAGTCACTTCCAAGTCCCGGGTCCAGACATGGTTCCCTAAAACCATGTCTGTATTTTTTTTAATCTACGGAACATTTTTAAGGAAAGACACATTACTAAATAAGATTATTTTAAGAGATTAAGCTGAATGTTAAAAGTCTTGAAAAGGTTTCCGTATGAAAATGATGCATTTGAAGAACAGAGCTAAGTTAAACAATACTAATTCTATACTAATTCTTGCCTGAGGTGGGAGATAACTTGTGATAATGTGAAATTTTGATATTAGATTTATTTTTCTTCACCTGGCGATGTAAGAAACTTTTCATGGTATTAGATATCTTATGAGCTTTTGTCAGATAAAGATGGTAGTGAGTCAAAACAAGTGACCATAACATGCCATAATTATTAAATTATCGTACAATGGTTAATATAAGAGTTGATCCTATCATGTCGCATATTCATCAAAGTTACTTCATTTATTTAAAAAAACATAGTATTTCATTACTATTTCCATGTCATTTTACGGCGTTGGATTTTTTATACCGGCACTCATTGATGACATCATCTGGCTTGTTCTGCTATGAGTGGAGAATTAAATTGGCCTCTGACAGGTTATCTGTTGAGGAGCTTAACTTTAAAATGGACTTCCCGTTGACGTGAAAATCATGGCTCATCAAGTGGCAAAGCCAAAAACCATACTGCTGTGGGAACGCAGGGTCAAAAACTGAGAATACCACAAATTTAACAAACTCTTCACCTTCACCAAATTGTCTTTTGAAGACAGACCGCAGCTGTGGGTAAATCCAGGAAAGTCATTACTGGAGCTTTCAGATGTGGGTCTTAATCTCAATGTAACAGTTCCAATGAAATGGTCCTTTTCAGAAGCTGTGTCTGTAGTCTTAGACTGTAAGAATAAATCTGCTTTAATGGTGGGATAAAAAAAGTGGACAATCAAATTGTTAAAACCCAAGTATTTCTATGACAAACATCAATTAGCTTATTTTTTTGCTTGTAGGGAATTTGCAGATTAACACCTATTAATATAAGAATGTTAAAAGTCATTAGATCATTAAACCAATAACATTTAGAAGAATAATTAAACTGCTGCAGTTACGCATTTTATTTGTGTAGTACTCCACCCTTGATAAAGGAAAATTAAGAGATGCCACCACATCCTTTTATCTCCAGACGGGCTGAACAAACACTACACACAGTCTGCAAAGTCTCACATAAGCCGAGCAGCGGCAACATTATTCCTCCTACAACAAGATGGGTTCAGGCACAATACTGAGTCAAGGTCACTCGGTCACTTCAGTCAGAACCCAACAGATAATCACTGGAGTTAGGAGTGTCAAATTAAGTAATATCACTCTCGAGTGTAAAAATATGCTTCAGCTGTAAAAACGTACAGCAAGCGTCGGCAACTTTATTGATCAATATAGGAGCATGTGAGCTCTGCCAAATGTGTATGAGAACGGCGATGGACGAACAAAGTTTGAATGACTCCAGTGCAGGAAAAATGTATCCTCTTGGTCTGACAGCACAATTACAGTAAAAGTGGCTAATCCAAGGAATTAAACATGCATCTGCTGTTTTTCTTAACACTAAATGCTTTTAGTGAGAACATGCATTATAATCCAAATGTGTGTGTGTGATTTCAGTTGAACTGGGGCATTTCACCAAACAGCCCCTTCTCCTCTTCCTTTCATTCATCTGCAGTTGTATGGGTTTTCTCTAATACCTCCCTGTCTTCAAACTGCTCTAAACGACCTTGTCCCTGCTTGCATGAGAAAGATGTTGCTGTTGTTTCTTCCCCTCTCTTGTAACACCATCTCCTGCTGCTAGTGGAGGGCTGCTGCTGGTGCCTGCTACTGTCTTTAACCGCTCAAACAAGGCGGTGCAGGTTACGACTCGGCCCTATAATCCCAGGTTTGTTCTCTTTCTGTGTCTTTCACGTCTTCCTCTGCAGTCCTCCCAGCACTGGGCAACCGAAGGACACTTAGCTTCTATTGGTTTATTCCATTTCAGCAGTTAAGCAGATAAAATAAAGTTCCATGAGGAAAGATGACTCTATACAAAGTGTTTCCTCATTTACAATTAGCGAATAATTATTAATTTTTTGCCGTTTAGCCTGCCGGCAAAGTTGTCTGACGGGTCTTTCCTGTAAATGTGCTTAACTATTACTGCTGGGATTTTTTTGCTTCTAATATTGATTGTGTTTCTCACTTCTGAGAGAAATATTCCTCGGGTGTGTGTGTGAACTTTTATATTGTGCGATCAAAAGAACACAATCGTACACAATCCATCCATTTTCAATACAGTGCAGATGCCTGACTCAAGTCCCTGCATTACAGGAAACCGAGAAGAGAAAAGGCTCCAAGTTCTACCTGAAAATCTATTTTCAAATGTCGATATTGTACAGGGGGCGACGGTAGCTCAGTTGGTTTTTCCACTTATCCGAAGGGCGTTGGTTCGATCCCCGGCTACATATCAAAGTGTCCTTGACCAAGATACTGAACCCAAATGAATGTTCTATTGGTGTGTGAATAATGACGTGAATGGTTACCGCTCCTGAGGAGCATGTGGCGCCTTGCATGGCTGCCTCTATCATCACTGTATGAATGTTTGTGTGAATGGGTGAATGATGGCTCACATTGTGAAGCGCTTTGAGGGGTTGAGCAGAGTAGAAAAGGGCTATATAAGTCCGTTTACCATTTATTAAAGGAATTAATCAACAGGTGGAAGTTGCCTAGTCCTTGATTTATTTGGCAGGAGGAAGTTTGTTCAGATTACTGACGATATCCATCAGTAAAACTTCACACATCCACTGTAAATGCTTTGATGACAGAGTGAACATGAAGTAGACTAAGAAAGGGGAAGCACTCCTTTACACTGTAATACTTCTGTAGTTCTTTCGATGCAGCAGACAGAACCAGGATTACGATGTGTTATTCCAGCCAGCCTTCATGCTTGTGAAGACAAGAGGCCTTTACCCAAAATGCAATTTGAGAAACACAAGGTTGAGGGATGGCAGGAAAACTGAAAGCGCGCACCATATTTCTTTGTTTGGAAATCATCTATCTTTTATTTTTCACATGACCTAAATATGCCGGCCACTTGAAAATGCTCCAACACTCTGGGAGGACTGAAAATGTCACATTTTCTAAGCTTGGACTACTTCTGCATTTTTTACATTTATCTGTCAGTAAATGTCTTTGTAAATAATTTTAGACATTCAACTAATGTAAAGATTAACAAAATACTGTATATTTCAATCAACATTTAAACAAAAATCCCATTTAAGTTTTATCATTGACTGTTTCTCAGTACAAACATCCCCACCAGCCACTAGTAGGCACATTACAGTTCCTCAACTCCTCCATCTCCTTGTTTCTTTTTTTTCTTCCCCACCTTCTTGCTCTCGTCCCAACCATGCCTTCCTGGCAGAACATTAAAGACGGTTTAAACCACAAGAGCAGGATGACATTTTCACCCCCGCTTACCCTGCAGTAGAGGAATCGTCTGCGGTGGGAAGAGGTATCAGATTAGCTGTATGGGGACAGGGGGTTTCAGTTTCCAGTTTCCGTGCCAAGATGTGGGCTCTAAAGGCAACATGGCCCTGGCATACACGACGAGGCACAGGATGCAAGGATTCTCACAAACGCAGCTCATTCACCTACAAAGTAACCAGCTCAGACGGAGATGAAGAGAGAAAATACAGGGCTTTTGGTTGAAGTGGGTGGATGTCTGGCCCTATCTTTACTGAGATTTACTTCTTCCATACTTCTTCCATTCCATCCTTTTGATGCAGCACCCAGCCAGTCTTCCCTGTGCGTCTTTTGACAGACTGAGGAGGTTTAGTTGCGGCTGGTGTCTGACTTTCAAATACCAATTGTGATTAAGAACAAAAATCAATGTACGGGAAGGAGAAAACAAAAAGAAACAACTCCAAAGTGGTGCTAAGTGCACTTTCTTCTCATTTCACATCCTCTCTTCTACGCTCTTGTTCTCAATTTTTTCTTCCTTCACCCTCTCCCTGCATCCCTCTCTCATCTTAACTCCCCAGGGTTCCTTTCTTGTCTCTTTAAATAGGGGCCTGAGCTGTGAAGACTAATAATGGTCATTTGGCCTCCCATTGAAAGCTGGGTAATTCGGCCCAGGAACGGCTCACTTTGAGCCACATGACACAAAGAGCTTCCCAGTGACCATGGAAACGAGCGCAGTGGGATCCTAGGCACCTCCAAGCGCCATGAAACGTGGTGGAGGAGTGATTTAGGAGAGAGACATTTTTTGGGGAGGGACTGAAGGAGGATGGCTAGGGTCCCAACACAGCCTGAAAGAAGGCTCAGAGAGCGAGAAAAAAAAAGAGAAAGAGGCCCCTGCCTGGTCACAGTGGAAACCTCTCCCGACACCCCGCCAGGAAGAGCGGCCAAGATAATATCAGCAAGTTGAGGCGTACACAAACATGAAAGGAGAGCCCAAGAGGCTCAGCGACCCTGAGTGCTTCACAAGCTTTTTTCCTCCCTTTTTCCCCTGCCCATTGCTCCTCCTCTCTTTTTCAATTTCTCTTTCTGTCCCTCCTTCCATGCCCCAGTGTCTGAAAATGTTTGTTCGGGCTGTTTGGTGGGCAGGTTGAGAGGAAGATTAAAGTGAGCTAATGCCATGTGATGATAGCCAGACTGATCGATCGCTTAGGTTTGATCCACGTAGTGTTTTTAATTTATTACTCTGATTTCCACGGTAACTCAAGATGCCACTGGGATAAGCATTTAAAGCTTTATTGAGTATTTGAGTGATTTATGGATTATTAAGTGGGAGAGTTCTGTAAAAGCTGGAAAGTCCACCCTATTAATTCCAGTGTCATCTCGACAATCTATTCCCGTAAGCAAATGTGCTGAATGTAAAAATGATCAAACTGAATGAATCATTTATGGTCAACTGACCTTCAGGGCCTCCACAAAGAACAAGTGAAATTCAAATTGGATTTAGTCAAGCAGTTTTTTGAGGAGAAGTGGATAAACAATTTCACATTAGATACAGATGGATGAGATGGACATGGATAACCCTTAATGCCTCCTTTGGCAAGTCATAAAAACATGGTAGGAGAAGGGAAATCAAAAGTTCGGAGGTAAAAATGGCCAATCATAAAGGAGTAACTTTTTCAAGTTACCGTAATATTAGCTTGATGCCTTTGATGCCAAAGCTGTCAGAGGTAACCGCCATAATTGATTTTCAATTGGTTCAACTTCTCTGAAAAGAAGAAAGGCCCATCATTTCAGCACAAGCATAGGGGGGAAATTGATTTGTTAATATCCTCAGTCTCTAGGAGAAGATTTCTTGGAAATAACTGCATCCAACAAAAGCCGCCATTATCGGTCAATACACATTGCAGCTTTACTGCAATTTAACCTACCACCTTGGAGACTGGGGGGTTTAAAAACTACTGCAGTTTCCTTTCTGTTAAAAAGGCTGTCTGCTACACCAACTACTTGGATAAAGGAATATGTATGAAAATTGAATGGAGTGACACGATGAGTCATGCAGCGTCAAAAACAAACTGCCCTGCCAGTCTTCTAGTTGTAAAAAAAACATTGGATGAGCAAACACACATCAACAAATACAGCCGCTGATCAAGACAGCATTCCTGTCCTTTGAAGGAAAGCATTAGAAGTGGTCAGAGAACAAGGCAACCAGTTCAACCCAGCATTGCAGCTCCTTTACAACAAGCCCTGGCTTTGACACCCTCCTGGCATTGCTGTGGCCTCGGGATGACCCCTTGTACACACCTTAGTGTAGGACAGCTAACCTGGCCACAGGCCCGGAGCCAGCCGCCCACAATATCACACTCGTCTGCCGGTGACATTTCTTTCTTTTAAAGCAAGTCTCCATCTTCTTCAAACAAACACACCGCCCATAAAGCCCTCGTGAACTTTCTATATCCCTATCATTCCTCTGGCACACACACACACACAAACTACACCCTCTCTGCAGTGCTGGCTGAGATGCAAGACACAGTTTAGAGTCCAAAAGCCACTTAGCAGTAAGAGGCAGCAGCTGTTTGCTCTGGCCTGCTGTCCCAATGTGCCAACTTGAGCACCACAGTACAAAAAGACACAGAGACACTCCTCTGCACCCTCACCTTGCTCAACAGCACATGCTTTACAGCTTTACTGTTTGTATGTGTGTCAAAGGCAGACGATCCCATGTAGGATATGCTTTTTACGGTTGTAATCTTCTGGCAAAACTTCAAACTAGCTGGCTTTATTTCTTTTATTTCTTATAGGATATGTCAATAAAGATCTTGACACTTTCCTTCCCGCTCTAGTTATTTTAAGTGCCTTGCAACGGTTGGTCTCGGGCCAATTGCGCTCTGTTGCGATGAAATGTTGTCTTTGGCTTGAAGCTAAGGTGGAACTGATCGTGGTTCAGAGACGAGTTGGTCAAGAGCAGCGCCAGGCCACACACAAAAAGCAAATACCATGGAGTTTTATAGGCTATGCCAGCAGAGAGAACTGCTTTGCACAAGCTGCAGGACTGTGTAGGAGGTTGGGTCACATTTTTCTGCCAATGTGTGTACAAAATAGTTGTTCCAAGCGAGACAAAAATCCCAGCCACCCACTTACCAAATCATACATTTGGCTTAGTCATTTTCTTGAGAAGTAAAACCCCTCACCTATTTCCCATCTTCTGTCCTCTGACTCCCACTCCTCTATCTATACACCACCACTCCAGTTCTCTGCCTTTCCTCTCCCGGTTGCCAAGGTTGGATGCTGCTGTCATGAGTGCCCACGGTGGATGAAAGGGAAAAATTCAACAGACTAAGGCCCTGTGAGCCCGGACACTGGTGTACTTGAAAGAACAGATAGCTCACTGGCAAACCCCTGACCAGCCGGGTGCCACCAATCAAAGCCAGTGGATTTCATTTTCCAGAGATGGTGCCAAAACTGCTGCAATTCATGTGTGTGAAAGCGTAGAGAAGAAAAAGAGGCACGCAAAATCTGGGAATGTTAGGGAAATATGAAATTGACTGCAATATCTAACTCAACTCGAGTATGTAAACACCGGTGTAAGCATGATTCACAAGCGTCATCTTTTTAAACTTCTCAAAGAAAAAGACTGAGGACAGGGAATGACTTGCTAATGTGTTTTTCTGGTAGCGAACTCTGGAAGCATCTTCCGTGTACCAAAACCATAACGGAGACAACTCAATGGTTTCAGAGAATACCAGCACTCACACAGTTCACTACAGTAGGAGCCCATTTGCGCATGGTTTTCCTGCTGCTGGCGAGGCACACAGAAGTCAGGGCTTTAACTGTCCTGCTGCTCTCACAGGAACCAGACGGGAAGTACAGGAAAAAACTGTGTACATATATATGACAAACCAGGATTTTAGTGATGTTTGCACGCGGACTTCAAAGGCCAGTGTGACTGACCTCGTTTCCTTCTCTTCCTCTACTGCTAAAATTTGCTGATTTCACATTATCTCTTCGCAAAAGTTAGAGCGGACTGAGCTCTAAGCTGATAACGAAATGGAATAATTTAGCAAAAATGAAAGTCATAGTGATATGGCACTGACAAGAAAAGTTATTTAGATGACTATCCTGTGTTTCTTTAAAGACTAAACCTAAATTGGACAGTAGCAATAAACAGGCAACAACATGGGAACATTTGTATTTTCTTGTAATTTGTTGCCCCAACAGTTAGAGCAGCTTATACTTGTCAAGCCAACTGGAGAGGGATTCTGCATTTGAAGTGTTTATTGTTTTTTGTGTTTTGAAAATCTACCCTTTGAGATCAAGGATGTCTTTCACACGGATGAACCGGCCAAGAAGGCAGAACCACACAAAATGCAGTCTGAGATTTCCTCGTGTTTCTTACTCGGTTACTCCCTCGTCTTTTCTTCTTATCTTCCACAGTAAAGTTCGTATCTGTTTTCTCAACCTCCTCCATCATGTCTGTAAGGTTTGATAATCCCAATTGTATTGACACATTTGCATGGTTCCAGTTCTTCTACACCAAACTAGTATTTCACACTCTGGGCCGGAGAACCTTCTGCTCCTGATGGCTATACGTTGTTTGTCTTAACACCAACAACCCCTCGGAGTTTTCAGCTCTCAGTCTTGTTCTGGCAGCTAGCTAGTGGACCAACCCACTTTCTCCATAAAATATGATTCCACTTCATCGATACGATTGGTAATTTGGGAAAAGTTACATCCGTCTCTCTACTCAGTCCTTTCTCGCTCTCTCTCTTTTCAAACCCAACCGGTCATGGCAGTAGGCCGTCCACCCTGAGTCTTGGGTCTGCATGAAGTTTCTGCCCGTTAAAAGGCATTTTTTTCTCGCCACTGTCGCCCAGTGCTTTCTCACGGGGGAATTTGTTTGGTCTCTGTAAGATAATTACATAAAGAGATTGGTCTAGACCTGCTCTTTCTGGAAAGCACCTTGAGACAACAGTGGTTGTGAATTGGCGCTTCAATAAAGATTGATTGATTGATTGATCGATTGATCGATTGATCGATCGATTGATTGATTGATCTTACCTCGGTAGCGAATAACATCTTTTGGATGATCATATGCGTCAACAAATTTGGACTTTAATGCAATCCCCATCCTTTGAATCACCAATATCTATATGAAAGAGGAAATGCCAAGTGCTACACGTTGATTAGCTACTTAACATAGCAGTGGGGCCATGTATTCCGAAACACTTTGTGCTCAGACACAGGAACCTTTTCTTACGTAAAATCTTGTTTTGAACATTGCCTGGGATTCTGTAATTGACTGGAGTCGGAATTTAACAGACAAGACCCCGACACTGTTGGTGGCAAAGTGGCAGCAAAGTGGCAGCAAACCCAAGGGCTCTTGGGTTCAGTCAGGGGCTAGTAGGGCGGGAGGGGGGCGGAGGCTGCCAAGCTTGAGGTCAAACCAGGCGGGGTGAGTGTGTAAGAGAGGGAATAGCATTCAAACTGTAACCGAGGTTGGGCATGGTGGCTCGGCTGTCTGGCAGAGTAAGCATACTGGCAGGGGGTAAACACAGCACTGGCAGGCAGAGTGGTACCAATGCAAGCCGCAGCTGTGTTCAGGGCATTGGTGAGGGTCTGTTAGGGTTCAACAATGGGCTCTCCCTTCTGTAATTATGGTTGTGTCCGAATAAAAATGGCGGGAATACGGTGGTCAAAAGGTTTGAGTGGCTGGCTGGAGGCCAAAAGGTTACTGGTGATGGGTGTTGCTGTCTCTCAACAGAGTTCCTTCACAAAACATCAAACTTAGAATATATAAAAACAGCCAGCTCATTAGCACTATTATTCGACTGGTTTCAATGAGCAGAAGATGTGGGTCTGTGGTACTCGAGTTTCCTTGTGGTTCAGTTGGCAATTGCACATGTCATGTAACCACAACATCGTGGATCAGCATCAATCCAATGTCTGTGTTGCCACTGGAAAAATTATACATGACCTCCTCCCGCTCCTTCTGAAAACCCTAACACTGACAAATTATTGCTTATAAAATAACATTATCAAATCGATATTAATTTGCAAATAATAATATCCATATAAACAACATGTACATTTTCATTGGCTCCCTGGCCTCCTTTTCATTGTGCTACGCCGCTCTGACTGCTACCTTAAAGGGTCTTCAAGGAAAATAAAGCCTGGATTTACAGCACAAAGGAAGACCATTTTCCATCATCCAACCCCAACAGGATTTGTGAACTCTGGTAGCTAGTTGGCAATGGCACTCTTGGCTTCCCAAGAGAACATTGGAACAACCACGGTATCGATAGAAAATATTGACAGAGAAGACAAAAAAGAGAAAGATATAGGTGGACAGAAACCCAGGTAAGGCAAGAGTGAATGGACGATATTGAAAGCTCTGGTGTTGTGTTGAAGTCTGTTACCCTGATTTATTTCTTCTAAGCACAGTGGCTGGAGAGAGTTAAAAGTGACACAGTGATGTCATCCTTTGACTAGATAAGTATTAAACCAACCCAGCCTACATATCAATCCCCTTGAGATTCACAAATCAAACCTCCTGTTGTTTCCTTTCATTTGAAGTAACCGTGGAGCAAAGCATTATAATAATAATAATAATACTATATTAATTTATAATGTGTTATTATTATTATTATTATTATTATATTTTAAGTTTTTGGACTGTGGGCTTTTATACAGAGCACACGAGACGAAATACTGCACACCAGACCAGCACTGATTAGGCACCGTAAAAGGGGCTAAAGTTTCTGCCATTCACATTTATAGGTGCAAACTGCTCCAGCTAAAATTATGCAACACCATAATGAAAGTCATTAGCTACAGTGATGGAAGCCACCTATAACAATCATTTATTCTTAGCTATAGTTAAAGAGAATATTGAGTGCTGAGCAATAGGTCAGCTTTCAGTGCTCGGCCTAAGTATGCATCAGGTATGTAGCAGTCACCATCACCATATAAAGTGCTGATTAGCATGTCTATACGGGATAAGGCCTCCTTAAATTATGAATGGCTGCTCTCTTTATGTCAGCGGCATGCCCAGGATAAATGAGACTATAGCCAGCCCCCACCTCCTCCTCCGGGGAATGTTAGTACATTCCATTAAGAGGGACACTTAATTAAAGCATGATAAAATACCACTTGGAGATCCAGAGGGTTCTGAGAGCGAGGGTGACAGGGGGTGGGGAGAGACAAGAGAAGGATTCCGCTCATCTTCCATTCTCCCGGGAATAGGAAGTAAGAAAGAAAATACATATAAGTCATCCTTCCGTGAATTGTCTCAATAGGTGGGTTTATATGGAGAGCATAATTCCGATTAGATTCGGAAAAGACAAAAGAAAATGCTGCATGTAAACACCCCTCTCCGAATAGAAAGAACCTTTCTGAATCAGTTTGAATTCCTTTGCAAGAAATTAGTCGAAATCCTTTCGGAAAACCTTTCCGATATCCAGTTACTGCATGTGAACGCTGTATTGGAAAGCTTTCTGTTTGAGTGTCCGCACATGCCCAGTGTCTTTTTCCATTTTTAATACGCCGGCTTCAAAACAGTACCAGTCTGCATCGGAATTAATTATCGGAGTAATTTATTCATGCAACTTTGAAATACTTTAAAATTTAAGATTAAATTGGCGAAAAGAGCGTGTGTGACTTATAGTCCTCCATTACTTTGGAATGGCACACACGCTCCATGTCAATGACCAGTCTGGGTTTTGTTGTTCTTTCCATGGAAAAACGAAAAACAATATTTGAGGCAAATTCCTAAAGGCGAAGGTGAAAATACTGAATATTATGTATAGTTGGTGTGATATGGTTATGAACAAATACTGTTGAAAATATCCCCCAGCTATTTTCATGTCCGGGAGATCAAAAATGGAGCTGTATCTAGGATGCTTACTTTTCAGGCAAAAGATTTGCCCTTCTTTTCTTGGCTGGCTGATGGCAAACTGTATTTTTCTGGCTGCCTTGACATTCTATTAACTATGTCCATTTTTGTAAACAATTTCCTCAGCTTTAACTTTTGATGCGAGTGAGGGATAATGCTGTGTTCACCGACACAGACACATGAATATACGCCTTTTTCTTCAAGGACCAATACAAACAATGTTTCTTACCAACGTTATCAACCATGAAGGGAAAAAGGCAATTTCTGCTTCGTATTTGTTGTAGCAGATATGTTGGAAAGCCAAACGCCACTATGTCTGGGTTCACAACACGATCCAGATGTGTGCACAGATAGCTCCAAGTGTCAACATACGGCCTCGAAAAGCTTGTGCTCCACTTCAGCATCAGCACCCTACAAACATCCAGATGTGTGACGATTTTGAAAGTCTAAAAGCAGACCGGCCGTCTTGTCACAGTATTATGCAAAATCTTTTAAAATATGAGATTTCCCCAGAAATTTGAAGATCTCTTTTTATCTAATTATTACATCTTATTTCTGGAAATCTTACAAAGCAAATGTTCACTTGTTCCATTGGGAGATATAATTTTATACTTAATACAAGCTAAAAATACCTTGTATCAATTATTTATTAACTTCTTTTTGAAAGAGGTTTTTTTCTGTTGTCATTTTCACATCCTTAAAGTCAATCGGCGTAAATTTGTGTCAATGCAACTTTGCATATAAATGCACTGCACTAAGAGAGTAAAACCTCTTTATCCTGCTCCTTCAACTCATCTGATAAGATGAGGTTTGTGTTAAAACTTCGATCTGTACTGTGTCATTTGCTAAAGTTTGATATTTTTATATCAGTTGCAAATAACCAATGCTAACCATTTATATGTCACACTCAAAACAAGCCAAAATTCTTTTTTTACCTTTCCCAGCACAGTGAGACAGCTGGGGTCCAGCTCTGGTTGCTCCAGCTTCACCACTCCGACCCAGCCATACTCATATAGGTCCTCTTCATCATTATTATTACATAGTCCCAGGGGATGCATCTGAAAATAAAAAAATAAAGGATAAACATTTTATCAAAAACAGTTACGTCACTATGAATCTAAAAGGTGTCAACATTTTCATGCTCCATTGTGGGAAGTTTAACTTTGGCAACACTGATACAAAACAAAAGAGATCCCAAAATACAAGCCATACTAGTCACATTGAGGAATATGATAACTTCCCCCGACTGCAGGACTTCCAAAATTTATAATCCATTTGTCACCCGTGTTCCATAATGAAACCAGCTAAAGAGCATTAGACGCCTCTGAAGTATTCGCTGTGTGTGGCGAAATCATGTTGGATCTAAACATACAGCACAGCCTTCCTCTCTGAGAAAAGCAGCACATAAGCAAAACTGGGATTTATGTGCCATCCCGGATCTGCTGATGTGGCATATTTTCACAAAATTTCTACTTAAGGATACATTAAATCTCTCACTGCTTAATATTCCTGCCAGTTCTATTGTGCTTTAGCGTACACGCAAACTGATTCGTCTCCTCTTAAATTAAATTCAAAAGTGGGAGCTGTCGTTTCACACTGAGGCACACAGTGTGATCAGTGTCTGTAAGACTATCTTGAGGTGCCCTCTTATTACAATCAACGCCCACTTCTTTAGACCCTGTCTCTGAAGACATTTTCAGCACAGAGGGTGTCTATAAAGACGATTAGAACTAAAGGATCCCAAACACTGACTCACTCACTCAGCCCAAAAAAGAAAGAGGTGGGGTCCTCCTTAATTGTATGCTAGCAGAAGCATTTATTTCAAACACTTTTCTTACTTTATTTGTAACATACACTTCCTTCAGAGTAGGACGATAGTGAATAGGAGATAAAAGACAGAATGCCAAAGAATTAAATTAAGAAATCAAGAAACTGTTAGAGACTGTTACCGCAGGTGAGGAAAGCTAGCCCAGAGTACCGCCACTCATGTATCGCAATCACAACATTCACCAGTATGAAAATAATCATTCACTCAAACAACATACCAAAAATCCTGGATCAGCTCAGCACCCTGTCAAGATAAATATACAAGCTTCTGTATTAGCATTAAACTGGCCAAACTGACCCACAGGCCACTTATCCTGTTAACCCAATGACCGCAGCACCCCAATCAGCCAGGACTGTGGCGCCTAGCCCTTGGCTACTCTGGCCTCTGGACCACTGTTGATGACCCAAGATACCCTTCTCCCTCTGGTGACCGCTAACCTTTGAACCCCACTTCATCACACTGGGAGCAGGTTAGTCATGCAGCAGGCCAATTGTAGAGATACTCCAAAAGGTGCCTCGTCATTTCAGTGCCACAAAGCAAGGGGGGTCAAGCCCCTGGCCTTAGGAGTTTTGGGGAGGACCTAACTAAGTGTGAGGGGGTCAGATGCAAATCAGGTGACCTAGTGAAGAGCCATAGAGAAGGAACGTGTGCCATTGTGGAGCTCCAGAGAAGCATATATTCTATTATTTCTGTCTTGGGCCCAATTTGCACAAAACCGGTTCTGCTAAATTCAAATAAGTTCCTTATTTGCATTTTAAAGAAGTTCCACCTACTTATGATAACAACGTATCGTAAATACGGAATATGCAAACATGATATGACGAGGAGAATGACACATACTGATCCTCTGAAGATGGAGATGGGCCGGTGGGTGTACAGTTAGTAGCTCTATCTATATATCTAGATATATTCATCGTTACACATTCTGATCGTTCAATTACCTGCTGCGTTATGTGGCCCCTCATCACCTCCCACCTAAGACCGTGGGATTCCTCTCTGCAAGAGGAAACCTGTCTGCTCACAAATTAGAGGGGCGTCCTCTCCGACCAGCTTAATTGACCTACATGTTCGCTGAACATGAGCGATAGGAAAACGATCAACAATGTCCCCATTGATCTTTTTATATTGATTTGTGCGGCCGGCCCCGTGCAAGATACCGCCCGTGGCGACTGCCCATGCTGCCCATAGCTAAAATCGGCCAGTGGTCATCAATCTAAAGCGCCCAGATAGCATATTGGGGTTCAGGATCTTCCTCACAGACACTATGAACCCCCAATCGACTGCTTTACCCAGATATGACTGCCCCCCCCCCCAAAAAAAAGAAAATGTAACTTTTCAATATCAACACCACTAAAAAAGTCGGACCACAAGTGTAGATCTTCTCCGCTGATCACAGTAATGTTGTAGCAACTCATTGCTGCAGGAGTGTTAATGACCTCAGCAAAGTCTGCAGCATAAACAATATGAGTTAGTCCAATGTTTTTGTTGTCGTTCTCTTCATGCGTGCCTAATAGGCTGAAAACAGGCATGCATGAAAAATGGCTGTGATGTCACTGTTTTCACAAGAATTACATTTTGCCAGTTTACTCAAACGTGGAAATGAAGTTTTCATAATCCCACACTCTGGAACCCATTTTCAAAAGTTCTCAGGTCCTGAAAACACCACTGTCGAATGAAGGACAGGCCAAACAGCAACAAAATGTGAAAACCATTGTCGTGTTGACACATCCGTAGTAATGAGCTGATCAATTAGCCTTACAAGTTGTGAGACCAATTCATGGCAAACACACATGCATACATATTTAGCCTGATAATGGCAGAACACTTTCTCTGTAGACTTAACTTAATTTATGGAAAGGAACGTTTAGAGGGAAGAATAGTCGACCTTGAAACATCCCCCTAAGGCCTCCACATACAAAAAAAAAAGGAGTATAATGAATCAAAGAATAAAGCTATAATTTCTCAACCACAATGTTTGTCCTTCAAAACAAAAGTGATCATCTGTAGTAAAGAAGAGGGAGATCATTGTGATTAAAAGCAGAAATGGCTTTTCACAGAAACAAAACCTTGTCCTTGTCGCTGCTTCAGCTAGTCATCTTTTCGTTTCTGCTCGTTCTCTCAAAACCATTTTTTTCTTTTAGATATATTTAAGTAGAGCGGTGCCATGCGCTGAATGAATGGATGATGGATGCAGTCATACAGTGTTGGCCTCGGGCTTGCAGGGGCAGGGAGACAGCTCAGGTAAACATACATATTTAGCCTGATAGTGTCAGAACACCCCCCCCCCCCCAGCCTAACTGAAGGGAAAGACAAAGATGCAGGAGCGTAACCTCACCAGGTTTTCCATTCATCTGCTTTTCCGATAACAATTCTCAATTATTAGGCGGTTTTCTCAGTCAATATGACGGAGAAACAGGATGTGGAGTGCTCCTCGTTGTGTGATTATGACCCTCTTCCCTGCTTGTCCAATAGCTTCGATGGCAACGGGGAGCCCCGCCTGCGCCCCTAAGTCCTGAACACTGGGCCATTGTGCCTGAAATCTTGCAAACCAAATGGGGTAGAAATGTTGTTGTGGGCCGTGTTGTTATTTTAGAGGCTGGCCATTGCACCACATTGAATTATCTCCACCACAGGGACTTTTTTTTTTTTGGTCAGATGTTGACGTAAGTGTTGATGGATGTGGGGATGGGGTCTAAAAGGAAAAGGAGATTGGTTTTGGCCGATGGAAGGTCATCTAGTGAAGTGGGTCAAAGCTACTGGCTGTGGTCACAAAGGAGAAACATGCACATATGCAAACGTGCAATCTCACACACCGACAAACACACACACACACACACACACAAACAGACAGAATTACAGAGACTGTCCCCTCTTGTTTCCAACGGCTAGCTTTCCCTGCTAGGCCCCCAAACACAGAAGCTCAGCCCACTGGAAGCACCCCATTGCTCCACTTTGCTCTGCTCCTCTGTACCAAGGGTTTTGGGCGAAGGGTACATGATGCCCCCTGATTTACCACAAGGGGGCGGCTCTTCTATTGCCCTGCCCCCGGGGGAGGCAGCCTTTCACATGAATATCCCGTTACATGGGCCAAACTCTCAATGAAGTCCTGGCTGGAGTTTGAACTTCATCTGTCACTCAGACTGGCCACTCCCCACTCCTTTCTGCCAAATCACCTGTAGATTCAGCTCTTGCTCACATGGGATGCTGTTTCATGTAACCCCTTCCGAAAGAACCACCAATGAGACATAGCATTAAAACCGCTGACAGGTGAACTCAGAATAACATTGATTATCTCTGTTCGACGGTACCCGTCAGTGAGAGGGATGTAATAGATGGCAAGTGAACATTTGGGCTGAAAGATGACGTGTTGAAAGCAGTGGGCAACCTGATCCGATTTTGATAAGGGGCCAAATTGTGATGCCTAAATGACTCAGTCAGAGCAACTCCATAAATGCAGGACTTTTATGGTATTCCCTGTCTATACCTACTTAGGTGGTCTAAGGAAGGACATCTGGTGAACAGGATCATGGGTGTCCAAAGTTCATTGATGCACATGGCTAGCCTGTGTTTTTAGATTCCAGAGAAGAGCTATATTAGCACACATAGCTATAAAAGTCGATCAAAGTGCCAGAACACGCCGTGGATTGCAGAGCTTTTTTGTAAACAAAAGGGGGGCCGACACATAATCAGGCAAGTGGTTTAATTGTCGTGGCCGACTGGCGTTAATGTAATTTCACTTAACTTTGCAAAAACTTAACACATATATCTGAAATTGAGCTTCAAAAAAAAAAAAAAAACATACACATCCAGTCCTTAAAGCTGTTCTCTTCCAGACAAAATTGACCAGATAACAGTTGGTAATAGAATCAAAACAGTGACCTAATCCTAAAAATCACCCTTGTCCCCCTGCCACCGTAGCCCCTAACCATCCCCCCGTTCTTAAAGGCATCAAAATGCAAGTCACACCATCTAAAGCTATTCTTCTCCGTCTGTCTCTGACACAATTCCCTAAGCCTTTGATCACACAACAAACACCTCTTCTGCACCCCCTTCCCCTTCCCACACCCCCTTTTCCTCTCTCCCTCTAAATTATTGGTGGCCTTGGTTACAAACTCCGATTACCCCCTCATTCTGCCACACCACCGAAGCGGTCGTCCTCCCATGCTCTTTCCATGCTATGCAGGGAAAGAGCCCATTGGGTTCTACAAAATCTGTGAAAGAGAGTTTCATACACTCTCTTCAAGTTCAACGTGATAGTAATGGCCTACTTTAAAAGTAATAATTGGCAAGTTTATTTTTTGTTCAATGTCCCAAAACTGGAAAAGTTATAAAGATTGTAATTTCCAGAAGATTCTGCTTCTCTCTTGGTATGAACAGCAGTGGCCAGGAGGGCCTTTTGAACTTGAGGGAAAATAATGCTCATCTTGCTAAAATGTAGTGTCTAATCTGCTGCGTGATACCAAAAGATGCCTTTGGTATTTTGCTATGACACAACAGGAGCTCAAAACTTCAAAGGCCAGTAAGTAGACTGGAGAGGAGGAGGATCGCTGAGCTACACATATTTATTCAGTTGTCGAAGCATGGACTCAAAAAAATCTTTTAAGAATTCCCAGGCGCCAATATTTTCCCAAGAACTGAGTTTCATTACTTTTTGTGCTGGCATTTAGGTCAAACGATGAGTTACTGTTGTAACAATCAAAGCTGCCTTGTTGTCTGAAGCCTGCGCCAGTCACTGACAATTTTTACAAGCTGTTCTTTGTCAGGCTGGTTAAATGATTAACCGGACAGATCTGTTGTTCTGAGGTTTCCTTTATGGATTTTGGAGGAAGAGCTGGCACCTTTTTCACATGCAAACAAAATCTACAAGAAGAAAAACCTGGGCAAGGCGCCAGTCCTCACACCCACCTGCTTTCCCAGTGCTGGGCATGTGTTTACGTACCTCTGTTTGAGAACAGGTACGTGTAGTGGCTATGCAGCTTGACACACATCATGGGTGACTGAGGGGTAACTCAGCGGCACCTCTCACTGACCGTCCGCTCGCTGTGAACTCATTCACCCCGGAGAAGAAGCACCCCGCCCACCTCCCCAGGCCTTTAATTCAGCCGACCCCTCCGACCTCCTCAAACACCCCTCCCCGCCACCACCCCCCTGCAATAGGCTTCAACCTCCCTCTTTACGGGAGGGTGGGGGAGCTCGGTCAACTTCCTGGAATACCATGGCAGTCTGGCCAACAGTGGCGGAGGCTGTTTGTGTGGAGGGTTGGAGGGATGGAGGGTGTATCTCATCACAGGCCACAGACAGTCTCCCCTGGGACCCGTGGTGGATGTATGAGGCTCCTATCATGCTGTTGATACGTCATAACTAGTGTAAGTAAGTGATAGACTCCTCTTCCATTACCGGTATATTTATATTTGTTTTTCATGTTACACTTAACGTCAGAAATGCACCAGATAACAAGAGCCGGTTTGGCACCTGATCAGAGAGCAACACGAATATATTAAAACTGATCTAAACTGAATTATATTCTGAATTAAGAACAGTTTTCCAGAGATGGTGATGGAAGAAGCTAATAGGACCATCTCGACTCTTCCTCATCTCTGTTGGGGATCAGCTACTGGAGTGACAGTTACTCTTACATCACTTCTAGAAGGGGAGGCTAGTGCGCCCAGATTCCTCTCAGCAGTTCTGTAAAAGCGTAATGAAGGTGTAAAGAGGGAGATTGTTCTGATGGCAGGAGCAGAGGTAGTCGTTGCTCTGAATCTCACATCAGTGTAAACACAAGATAGAAACATGAGGCGTAATGTTCTGAGGATGTATTTGTGTGCATACTAGAGCAGGACAATTTGAAAAGCAGCTAGTTGCAGGTCACAGCTATGTAAAAAGAAAAGAAATTCAACTGAAAATATCTTAAAACTTTGCAACTACACAACGTCCGTGATCCCCCTTAATTTAGAAGATAATATCAACTGCCATCTAACCGAATAGGTAACAGATTGGAAACATTGGAACAAGATGGCAAAAACAAAACACTGCTTGAGTGCACAAATGTGGGATCAAACTATAAACTGATGACTTAGCTTAATATGTCACAGCTCTTTTGCTTGTGTAACGCCAGCTCGCTCAGTGAGATTAATAATCACAGTGAAGGGTCTTTGCTGTGGTGCCGTCGCACATCTGTATAAATAGGACTAATATTGCGCCAGTTAAGTTTTCACATGTTTTCCAAGGTTTGTATGTATTCTGTATGTTTCCAACTGTGTGCTGCTGACTCTCTTGGCCAGGACACTCTTGAAAAAAGAGATTTTTAATCTCATTGAGACTTTCCTGGTAAAATAAAGGTAAAATAAATAAATAAATAAAAACATGTGCCATGGTGGGAAAGACTTTTTTTTGCGCATGAACTTAATTATAATTTGCATCAGAGCCAGAACAGAATTAAAATGACCACCTGGATGAATGAATGAATGCAGATTGCACATTTTCCAAATGAAGACAAAAACCAGATACCAGTGGGTGCCCAGGCTATTTTATACTCCACCTATGTTAATGAATTTGTTAACGGCAACATACGCAAAGTATGTTACCGTACTTTTGTTCTCTGCCAGCATGTGTGAGAACAAAAATACTCTGCCTACAAAATATGTGGTCCTTTAAGTAAATATTAGTTTTCAACAATATAGTACAACAAACAGTTACTTCATTAATACACTTTTACCTTATTTGGAGCCACTAATGATTTTATTTTAATAATTGACTAATTTATGATTAATCGATCACTTTTTAAATGTAGTATCTTTCAAATTGTACTTGTTCTGTGAGGTACTCAATTCAAATCAAATTTTACAACCCTGTACAAAAAAGTAGGAACGCTGTGGAAAACATAACAAAAGTCATAATTTCGGGGCGTTTTGTCAAACACAGCAAATACACAATTTCAGTCATTGGCTGAATTATATTCTTTACCGTATACTTGTTCAGAAATTGAAAAGAACAACAGGAGAGTGAACTTCTGTGGAATACTGCGAACACCTGATTGCAACATTCCCCGGGTAAACAGGTTAATCTGTAACAGGTGATAGTATCATGATTGAGTATGAAAGGGGCATCCTCGAAAGGCCCAGTCATTCACAGGCAAGGATGGGGCGTGGTTCACAACTTAGTGAAAGACATGATTGTAAAAAGGATATCAACACATTGACTTTAGAACACTTATCAAATGTTTGACTCAAAACAATCGCAGGTAAACACAGAAAATATTTAATTCTGTTTCTTTACACTCTACGCTGAGCCACAACTTTCTAAAATCAGGGTTGTACAAAAAGCAGGTAATCGTGATTTCTCTGAAGCTGGAAACAGCAACCCTTGCTTAAAGGCTTTGCATTGCAGATTTCTGTTTTAAAATGCCAACATCTGTAAAAATAATTTCCAAGTAATCACTAAAACACTTCAAGTAACCACTTCAGTATATCGTCTGAAAGATGTCCCAAAACAAGGGAGAACATCAGACATCAGACAGTTGCTACCAAAATGGGATACCATGAGGTACATGTGTAACAGAATGAAATCATTTCATGTTTAATACATTTTTCCCGAACAGAATTTCTCACAGGGGAAAATTTGTCAAATATGTATTCATTTACGAGCAGCTCTTTCATACAAATACTATCATCTTTTTCCGATTAACCTGTTGACTGGTCCAAACACATGTTTATTGAGCATTCCACAGCTTTCCAAGTATTTTGTTTCTCTTGTTTAAACTGATAAAAAAAACATATTTCTATCACCAATTCCTGAAGCGAATCACAGGCCATGTATCTACATGCGTTCTAAATGGTTTATAAGGGAAAGTTGCACAGCTGTGGATTTTAGCCATGACTGGGTAGAGCAGACCGTGAGAAATAAGAATGTTTTTAGCTTGGATTTTAAATTCATCAGAGTTTGGTTTGTCTGTTATCACCTGCAAAGTTATCCCAAGTCTTGATAATAACAAAAGGAATGAGAGCAAATGCTGCTTGGCCGTGTTTTGTTTGACTCAAGGCCAGTCCCAGATGTCCTCGGGGTTCTGGGAGGTTTAAATGGCATGAACATTTTGGAAATATTCTGAAAAACTTTCTGAACAAAATTTAATGAAACATGAAACATATTGCCTTTCTACCATATTAAGTTGAATGTGTGTTTTTTGAAAAGGGTTGGCAAATCATCACTTTTTATATTTAATGCATTTGGGTGAGATTGTGGGTGGTATAATCTAAAGTAATTGCAAGTGTTTTATATAAACCAGTATTAATGACAAAGTTCTATTCATTATTAATTCATTATTATTAATATTCATTTAAAATGTGCATTAAACACTAGCAAAATGTTGATAGACAGGGGTTGACACCGCTGTGCCAGACATGGGACCATGTTTGAACCATTTATTAACCCTCTGGTTTTTAACCCCAACCCTTTTCTCCACTCCTGGCAATGATAAACAAAAACTACTTCTCTATCAGAACATGGTCTTCGGAGGTCAAGCAATCATCTGGAGGTGAAACAGATACAGTAAGTGTGTTTGCAGGGTGCTTAGATCTTGTGTACCAGAGTGGCTTCATGATTTTAAGTACGTGAGAAAAGCACTTCCAAACATGTACACACACAGACGGACTTTTTTGCTGTGCAGTCCCCAATATAAACTGTTTATAACATCAAAACCAATTAATATGACGTAGGTTCCCCTTTTGCCACCAAAACATCTCTGCGATGCACCGTGTGTTCTGACACCCTTCTGTCACAATCAGTATTCGTTTTTTCAGTAATTTGAGCGACAGACGTTTCCCTATGGGAGCAGACAGCATACTTTCACCTTCGCTCCCAAATGCATCAATGATTCTGGGTTGACTATGACCCGGTCATCGGTCCACCAGTTGACTACTCTGTAGGTAGGAACCAATGCAGTCCCAAACTAAGTTCGGACCAAACTCAAACCTTCAAAAGGAATATTTTTCATTCATGACAGTATTCCTGCTCTTATCTCCAGTAGAGAGGTATCATGATGATTATGTCAGATCTGTCAAAATAAGATTCTAAAAGTGTAATAATAATGGGCTGAACTTTTTGTAGGAAGAATACAGCTGATATAGAGATGCTGCACTACATTATAAGTTGTTCTATTATTTCATGCATTAAAAAAACTCAAAGTCAATGTTTGAGGAGGTTTGTTTTCATTGCCTGTAAGACGATGAATAACATGTCTCGTAAGCTTGATTCATGAATTTCCTACGTCTCATATTGAGGTTCAATGTCAGTACGTTGGGGGGGGGAGGGGGCACAAGTAAGGAGAAAGAGTTTTAAATTGCAGTCTTCTATGTATAGCATGTACAAACAAACTTATATGCATGCACCAACACACACGCACACCTCCCCTCTCACTCTCTCAGTCACTCTTTGGTGCTCCCGGTAACTCTCCAGCCCTCTTTCCCAGCACTAGAAATAACATCAAAGAGAGCTGGTAGCCTTGAGGAGAGAATAAGTGGGATCCAGTTACAGCTGAGCAGCTGGGAGGGCCCTACAGGTGGGGCAGACACTCCTTCTCCTGTAACACTATCACTGTAAAGGGATACCTCTGCTTTTCCTCGCAAATAATGAAGACTTCCTCCCCTTTGTCTTCGCCACTGGGGCCAAAGGAACAATTAAACAAGCTGGTCCAGCAACTATCTTTTTTTTGTTTTGACCCTTTAAACCAATGTAAAATAAAAGGAAAAAGATTAAGCTAGGGAAGCGCAACTTGTACATCCAACTACGCTTGAACAGCAATGACACTTATGAGATGGTTATGAGACGAATCTACGCTTTAGCAAGTAAACTACTTATCTTTGTCAAGAGATCGATGACGGGGGCTCACTTAAGTCACATTAATGCTGCCGGTTCTACACAAATAGTACACCTTTATTTCAAAGGCCTAATGATGGGGCCCACCTCTGAGACAGCAGCAAAGGCAGTAACCAAGGAGAAAGGAATCTCTGTGAAAATATAAGGTGGTAAGACAGGGTGTGACTTTTCGATGACATAATATGTGTGGGACCCAGAATCAGAAGACCTAGAAACAACCAGCAGCAACCAACTGGAAGATGAAGAAAACCGGCCCAGATGTCATACTAGATGCCGATGTCGTGTGCCGTCTCTTATGCTCGTAGAACAAACAGGAGCGGGCTGTTCCACCGTTGTTTTTTCCAGCATAAACTAACAAAGGCGTCTTAGAGAAGAGTCTGCATTGCGGCGCTGCCACGCAATCGCAGTGTGGAAATGGATTTTAGTCTTAGCATGGCTAAGAAAACGTCTAAAGTCAGCGGTGTGCCCTAAGCAAGTAATGTTTGTGATGTAAGCGTCAGTGCGGTCATCATCTCTCTGTTTGCTGCTCCCTCCTTTATTTGCTGTCCCCTCCTTAACCTTCCCTGAAAATCACCTCCACGCCATCTTCATAGCAACGGGCAAAGCAAACAAGTGTCATGGTTTCAGTGTGAGCAGAGGACGCCGGCAGAAGACACCTAATATCATGTAAATGTTCGGATATGTGGTACAAAGCTTGGGGGTTGACAGCTATAACACTGCTCAGTGTTATAGCTGCCAAGCTTATGACTCTATTAACTCTCTGCAAGTGCATTCTGAAGCAGTCAATGGTGTGTGTGTGTGTGTGTGTGTAGCACGCACACACTCAAAACTCTCCCTGGTGTCACTTTCAGCTCTTCAGCCTTTGAAACCGGGAGCGACATGAACAAAGGATAGGCCGGCAAAGTTCAGGGGTCAACATTGGACTGGATGCCACCATTTTGGAACGAGAAGGGGGAGTGGAAACACCCCCACACCCCACCCTAGCCCCCCTTCCCTAAAGGGATCATGGCATCTGTGCAAAAAAGATAAAGCCACAACAGTAAACAAAAGTATGCTCTCCATGAGCACAAGGGTGCTGTCCTTAGGAGGACAATTATGGGAGTAGGTGAACACTTTTGTGACCGTTGATCATCATTAAGGTGGCACGGTGAATTCATTAGAGTGACATTGGTTTGTGCCAACAATTAACTTCTATTTGTTTGTGTTGTCATAACAGGGTTAGAAACAAAAATGAGATCCCTCATCATTCGCCCGTCCGTCAAATGCATCAGTATCCAGCTGTCTTTTGGTGAGCCAGGAGTTGGTTATATTGTTTTGGATATATATGATGGGGAGGCTGACCAACCTTCAGACGCAAACATCACATTTACAAGGAAACAACAAAAACAAGTTTGAAGAAAATCTCGAATATATTAAGTTTGGTGAGGCTAGTTTGTGAGATAATCCTCCGGACAAAAGAAGTGATTATTGACAGATTCACTTACAGTTGTTTGGCAGAATAACAGTATAAAATGTATGTTTTAAAAAAACATTTCCAGGAATTCAATGTGGTTGACCCGGCATTAAAGACATTTTTTTTTTTTTTTAAAAGGGAAATGCTGGACATATTTTGAGAAGCACATCCTGTCATGTCATGATTATGAAATGATTTGTCATCTTAAGCTGCTGTTCAACATCAGTGGCATCTTCTGCTCCGGCCCACCTCGCTCCTGTCAAACCCTCATCAGAAGGCAAAAGTCAATATCACTAATTAATGAGCTATGATTAATATTGCTGCGGAGTGGCTGGTGATCCACGAGGGGACGAGGGGGGCTGGAGCGCACACATACCTGGGGCTGTCAGCCCCTCTGTGCGGGTGTGTGTTAGAGGGCTGAGGGGTTGATGTTGCTATAAGTGGACTGAGGGGAGGATTGCAGTCATCAACACCTCGGCTCTGAATGGTCTTTGATGTCGCGCGGCGTCTTTGATGGCCTCGGCCGTGGAGGAATGTTGCTCGCCCTCCCTCCCCACCCACAAAGCCCCCACAGTTGTGGAATGCAGCACAAGCTCCTGCTGCCCGGCCTACTGGAATGGGGGTAGAGCATGGACGACCTATAATGCCCCGCCGGCCCTTCCTCATCTCACAACTCTGCCCTCTGGGCACAGACAACATGGCATCTGCCTGGTCAAGAACCCAGGCCATAGAGGAAGAGGATACATTCCTAAGTGTTGTTAGTATTAGCCTTTCCCCTCTCTCCTACAGTCTGCCTCAAAGTAGTCTACAGTCTGCCTCAGGAAGGCTCAAACTGCTGCAGGTCTTCAACCAGATCAGCTTCATTAATGGATTTGGATTTCCTAATCCATAGAACCTTATCTTACTAACGAACCGATGGAAAGGAGTTCTCTTTACTACGAGGGATTTTTTATGGCTGCAACAAAATTAATACAAGTAGGCAATTTTCATATGAAACCAGAAACGACTGTAAGCATTGTTTCTGAAATAATTAACAAAATCACTCATCACCCATTTTCAGATGCCATCTAAGCTGTGTAAAATAAATGCGCCTCTTACTTTAGATATGCAGCAATTCAACAAATTGAGCCATTTCAGTGTAATACTGTATGGATCTTTTCATTAAACACTGTATGTTTGGAGCAACTTGGGATTCAGTTTCTTTCTCAAGGACGCTTTGACATGTGGACCGCAGGGGCCGGGGATCGAACCACCGACCTTCAGATAAGTGGATTGGGGGCTCTACCAACTGAGGTCATTTACATTTAGTCTGTCTTGAAGATAATATTTTGATTGTAAGGCAACAATTCAATGCTGCTCAGATTCAGTGGGTGGTAAAAGGGGATTCATTGCTAGTTCTTTCTTCGACAAAGTTATGAAAAGTGATCTAATCTCCATGGGAAATTTTGGCATTTGGATTTACATTTGGAGGGAGTGGCGACAGAAGTGGCCTGTGGAGATCAAACAAGTTCAAGGCAAGCATCTGGCTCATAATCAAAAGCTGCCAACCTGAACCTGCGATGCTTTGAGATAATAGATTAAGGGAATGGCAAACACTTCATAAGACCAAAGTCGGTTGTCCAATATGCACAGTAGCTCTGGCAAATGAAAGAGGCTTGCCGCAATATGAAATCAGAGAGACTCTGCTCTGCTGCTGTGAATTCTCACACAGATATGTGTGTGTGTGTGTGTGTGTGACAGTTACAGCAGCAGAGGGGTGTTGTAATCCCTCGTCTCCTCAGAGGGGAGACCGGCCTTCTGCAAAGGTCAGGTTCATATTGTCCTCACACACATTAGACTAACCTTCCACACCACAACTGCACAAACAACCCATTTTGGCCACGCAAGCCGGTGTCTCTCAGGGCGTGGCTAGACTAAGCGAGACTAACCAGAGCATTGGCTTACGCAGCACAGTATTTGCTGAGGATTGTAGATCCCTCGCCAGTCAGACTTGAGAGGAATGTGAGCAGGAGTTAGTGTATGCACATGTTCGCACACTTAAGTGAATGTCTGCACATTCAGTAGGTTTTGTAATGTACGAGCTACTCCCTACTCCCCCATACCTCAGCTTCCTCCCCTGGCCACAGTTTAGGGAGGAAGGGCGGTAAGGTAGAGAAGCAGTCAGCATTAGCACTGGTTTCAGATTTCAGCCGTCTACGACCTGTTTTCTTACGGAAACACTTATTGGGGCTTTAACTGCAGAAGAGGAAGTGCTCACCTGCATCACTTCCAGGTCAGCTGGCTAAGGTCACGCTGCACTCAGGGGATGGGGAACCAGCAAACCACATGAGGAAAGTATATATTAATCACCAGCAATTTACTGGTTTATTTCAAAAGAGCCAACCTTTATAGAAAACACGGAAGAGCGATTGGTGAGGGAGGCTTTGAATGATGGATTTTTCTTGTGAGAACTGGGGCATGCTGAGTCAGACTTTTTCAAGACAGCTTTTGGCTCCTTACAATCTGTTTTTCGTTTCTTGGCCATCTTTTCTTTCACTTACTCTTGCGGTTTTGTAAAAGGCTGCATTATCACCTTTCATAACAACCTGGTGAGTTCGATCCAGGAGCTCATGCCCTGCCCCCAAAGCATGTCTGATGATATTCCAGAGGAAATTAGAATCCTAAAAAATAAAATCCAGGGCAATTTCCTGGAATAATAAGATAATAAATGATGAGATGGGGGGTTTTTTAACACAAAAAAGAAATGGCAGAGTAAAAAAATGAGAAACCTATGTTTCTGGGGTTAAATTAATGGTTTCTCAATACCAATAGGGAATTCATCAGTCAACTCCCTAATTAGAATTCTTAAAGGTGTAGTCAATGGAAGACATGAGCACGAGCATCGGGAGCTACTTGAATGCTCTCCAATATGCCAAAAACTTTAATTGTTTTCCACAGCGGCATAATGCATATACAGGATGGTTTGCAGAGAGGCGGCACGAAAATGATTTTCACATAAAACAGTAACATTTATTAGTATATTCTGCCTTAATTTGCTTAGAATTTGCACGACTTAAGTTTTCAACCCAGCATCCACACTCAGACATAAGCCCTGGCATTTACACTGCAGCATTCCAATCATTTTTGAGGATACATTTTTCACAACATTGTCATATGAATGCCAAAGCAAATCCCTTTCATACATTGGCAGGGTCAATATTATTAATCAATATTAATGTATAGGGGCAACATTGGGGGTATGACATATAAATTCTTCAGCATTCAAAATAACACATCAGTCAGGGTCAAGTTACGGGATATTTATGAATCATCCAGCACATTATAATTAGCAGCAGCAATTATAGATTAAATCCTTTACATTGCAAAAATGCAAAACATTTGGTTGCATGTTCTCTACTGTGAGAAATTTCATCATTGATGTTTAAGGAAAAATCACCCTAATATAAAATCATAATAATGAGTTAAAATTTGAGCCCCAGTCCGGTAAAACCTTCAATAAAAATGCTAATACCATCAACAGACTGGGAGATTATTCAAATAGATACTGGTTGGGTGACGTCTCCTTCTGGAACCTTTATAAATGATCATGCTGAAGGCATCAAGCTGGGATGGTGGCCTCCTTTATCCCGCCGCTAAACTTGAAAGCAGCAACCATCTCCCCATGTGTTTGCAGAGCCTCTCCCTGCGTTTATACTGACCAGTGATCAGGTTAGACAAGTCCCTCTATTCAGCCACACAGCAACACTGATACCCCCAAAAGAGAGGGAGAAGGAGGAGAAGAAGACGGGGGGGGGGGGGGGGGGGGGTCCCATCTGAGAGATTAACTCACAGCACCTAACTGAGCCAGAGCTGGGTTCACTAGCTCACTCAGCCCAATCTTACCCACTAGTCTCTTATTCTAAAGCAAAGCATGTCTTTGATACTTGACTAGAAGGAATCTGGAGGCGTTACAGGTTTCTTTTGTGCTTTATGCTGCACAGAGAGTCTGTGTGTGTGTGCCAAGGCTGGGATTTCTTTTTCTTTACCCCCTCCCTCCCTCGTCCCCTTAGCCTTCATCTCCTGCTCCCCTTCCCCCATCCTAAAGACTAAATCAGAGAATCTTTTCTCTCTTTTGGTTACCATCCCATACTGTTATCTAAAAGCTCAAACACTTCCTCTGAAAGTGTCAAACTTGTTGTTGTCAGATATTAAAGTGGCCGTATTTGTGATAGAACCAGGTGGTGGGCACTGCTTCCGAAAAGGGTGGAAAGGGGTGGGTGGAATTTTGGACAGAGAAGGAGGGAAGGGGTTGTTGGGGGTGTGTGGGTAGGGTTTGACTCCCCTTGGAGATTTTCTTAAACCCATTACATCAGCTTTTTTCTGCTTCATGGGGTCCAAGTCCGGGGCTTTTGTGAGGGCAGAAAATGACCTAAATTGACATTCAGTGTGGTTGTGGTTTGTTAATTGTGTAAATGCATTTTTGACATAAATAAAATGAAACTCCAAATTCCTTCTTCAAGCCTTTTGAAAATGTTGCTTCCTTGTGGACATAATGAATGAAAAGTGAGGAAGGGGTCATACCCAAAGCCAGGTCATCTTCTTCAAATATGCTGAAACATACAGATCAGTGAAGGATGACAAGAAAGGTACAATATCAAAGTGATTCTGTACACCTTTGGATACAAAGAATACAGAATCAAGAGCAATATGAGAAACGAAAACAACCGAAGCAGTCCTTCTAAGCTCTACCCACACATTCTAATCAGAACGGCTTTACAAAGGCTGGCCACTGATCTCCTTCTTTCTACCCTAATGTGATCAAACAGGGGTTCCTGGGGTAAAAGAAAGCCGAGGAGGAGGGGGGGGGTTGCTGAGATTTGGTGCACCGTAGGAAGCCGGCCACCAGCAGCATAACCAAGCAGTGAGTACAAAACAACATGCTGTCTCTCAAGCTTTCCTCCAGTCCCACAGTCAGGAGGAAAGAGGGAAAAAGTTGGACAAGGAGGAAAGAGTGGCTGGGCAAACAGTGAGGGGCAGGGGCTCAAAGGCCTGGTTGCTCGGGAGAAAGAGACCCATGGCTCCAAAAATGTCCACATCAAGCGTCCGGCTACGGGCCAGACCCCGCAGAGGTGTGCTCCCAGTGAGCTCGGAGGTCAGTGGAATGGACAAAAGTGAATTGACACAGCCTTACACAGTATAGAAACTCAGGAGGTGAGGTGTATGCACGAGTGTGTGTGTGTCGGGAGAAATTGTCAATAGAACCAACCAGCCGATAAAGCGTGTTTTCAAATCTCAATGCATTCTGAACTTCAAATAAATGATACTGTTTCCCTTGTTCCAGGAGTAACTATATGTCAACTACAAATTTACATTTTCACATTTTTCACACAGTTTCCTTTTCATAAAGTCTTCAAACAACACAGTTATGTTTTTATTGCAAACAGGACTTTCACTTCCACTGATCACTGTTAGATCCTAGACTGAAACTCTTCAATTTCTGTACTGAAGATTTAATTGGAAGAGTTTATTTCTAATCATCGGCTCCAACTGCAAGTCATCACTATGTAGAAAAATGCTGCCTGTGCAGGTTTTTACTTCTAGAGTCGAAGATTTTTTTTTTCACAATTTAAGTTAAAGATCCAGCCAGCACTCCTTTTTTGACTTTGTGGAATACAATGTGCGCGCACACAATCAAACCGAGACACTCACCGCCACTCCTACACACACAAGTGAAGGGGGGTGGGGCTGCACTGGTGATCGCACAAACACTGTCCTGGGAACGCTGCCGGGCGAGGCTATTGTGAAGGCGCGCGGTAAATAGACAGAGAGGGGAAGGTTGGGGTGGATGACGAGGAGGCGGGGGGCTGTCATCGAAGTTGTCTCAATGGTTGGTTCCATCAGCTGTGGGGGAAAGCAGAAAAATGCTGGGCCAAGAGGAGGCCTGGTCGAGGTGGTGATAAATGACTTGAGGGAAAGCCTGACGGTGGCAGGTGTTCGCAGGTGAGGCCGGGTCAGAGAGGAGACGTGGACCTCAGACAATACTAATCCAGTTTGGATCCAGCTTCAAGTTGCTCTGTTATCTTATTCATCAATTTTCTTATGAAAGGGCAGTGAAACTATTTATCTGTGAATAACATAATAGGCTTAAAATCTCTAGTTTTAAAATGTTATTTAGAATGTTAATATTTCTTGTAAGCCCAGTTTTTTTAGTCATCTTTGTTGCTTCAGGTTAAAAGGCTAAAAAATTGAACGAGCAAGTAAGATTAAGTTTTGTTATGAATAGAATAGAAAGAATATGAAAGAACTGTGTTAATCCCCAGGGGATAATTTGGCGTTACAACAGCTCCAATGTTTGTAAAGTGACAATAGAAAACAATTAAGACATATAGACATGTGTATATGTATACAAACATAAGTGGACAGTGAACAGATAAGAATTAAAATAGCCAATTTCAAAATGCTTTTGAACCTTAATATCTGTGGTCAGTGGGAGCTTCAAACGATCTACCAGTTTTATAATTTAGATGAGTGAGGACGAAACCCTTTTCTATTTAAGGAGTCTTCCCTTCTACTCAACACCTCGGGTTCACATGAAGGTCTTTGTGTGGATCCATGAAAGATGGCTATTCAATCCCCATCGAATCAGTGTCAACCTACCACTTGTAGACATTGAAGTGGAATTTTAAGTTGATATATTTAGATTTTTTGAAATGACCCCAGAGAAAACTGAAAACCCTTAAAACAAGGCATTTACAACAGTGCATGTTACTTCTTGTAGAAATTACCACTCCATCAGTAGATACTGTAAGCAGAGAGAGTGGCTTTAACAAGCAACGCCTCCATCAATCAACACTTTGCAGGTGCTGAAACAGAACACGCCTCCTACAGGAGTGAATTAATGATTCTATGCGAGGGCAAGAGGAGAGAAAATAAACTAGACTTTCTCTCCTCTTCCGCCGTCATGGAAATTATTCCATGACTGTATTGCTCACTGTTAAGAGGGATTTGTTTCTTTGATCGCTCCGCGTTCATGAAGTCACTGTTGGATTTGTCTGGGCCCATGGGTGAGGCCAGTCACCAGAACTCCTCCTCCAAACATTTGTTTAGCAGCAGGTCGAGTGGAGAGATGCACAAACGCAGTATTGTTCCTCCTCTACTTTCTGTTCTGACAGGGCCGAGGAGAGAAGAGGAAAAGCAGAGTCGCGGGGTTGAAGGCTGAGGGCTGGGAATAAGCGGACCCTGGGGATATCTGCCCCTGAAGAGTTAAACATCAAACCCACTTTACACACAAGCACTTCCTGCCACCAGCATTACCGAGGTTGCTTTGAAAAGGTAATGGCCAACTTCTAAAGATCAGGTCATTTCACAGTCGAGAGGGCTGTTCCATCACTGAGTGGTCAGGGCTTTCACCCTCCCCTCCCCTTGCCCTCCTCTATTCTCTTCTATTCCCTATGTTGTGCCATAATTTGTAACTGAAGCTATCATACTCCTGTTACCTCCATGAAAACACTGTGATGAGATTTATCACTTCAAAAGTCTATGATTCTGGTGTAATAAACCCACTAGAGATTCATTTGAATTGATTTTTAAGAAACAATGGACCATTTAGCTGATTGTAACCTCTGAAGCATTTTGCTGCTGATCTAAGACAATTGCAGTTTCCTTTCTATATACGGACAGCTATTGCAAATTTTGCCCTAGGGGACAAAAAAGTAGCACTCTATAAAAACAATGCACAGTAACATAGTTCAAACAGGATGGCACGAAAATGGCTACTACTTCTCTGTAACCGACCTTTTAGATTTTGACAATTATAGGATAAAAAAATGAATGATACAATGAAGCACAATTCACCATTTCTTTGAGAGTGGATTTGAGAAGATCAATACTGCTTAGTGATGATGAATTATTTTTAAGAACCAGCTGTTGCCTCTCTATATTCCTGTTGGAGAATAGGTTATTTGTTAGGCTGGATCTTGTCTCTTAGTAAGGCAATACAGACACTTTTGAAATGCCACATCAGTGGGATGGATTTATCACGGCCCAGGACAACTTCAGCAAAATGAATAATCTCCATGTTTTAACATGGCATCTGGACGACAAATCCCTAATCCTGAAGATGCAAGATGATGAATGCTATATGTGAACAAGGGCATGTTGAAGTAGCCTAGCCAGTCTGGACTAAATTTTGTATATGAAATTCCAGCGGAAATAAAGGTCAGGACCTGCTGGTACTAAAGGAAAGAATGTGTGACTTAAAATGTGAGGCTCAAAGGGACGCTCACATTCCCTCTCCTCCCAGCAGGGAGGAAAGCATACAGATCAAAGAGGCTGTGTGAATCTTCAAGATGGGCAACTGGGATAACTTGGAGGGCATGAGAATGGTCCGAGAGAGGTTCCACTCTTCAGGCATTGAATGTGGAAGGCCCATCCTTTCCCTGGACCATTTACAGTTTCTTCTTGTTTCGTTAATAATTCAAAAAACATGAAAAGACCACAGCTAGCCTCGGGCATTAGAGTCCTCGGGGCTGTGGCTAGCATGTTGGAGCGTGAGTCACACAGTCCAGTGAGCAGTGTGTTTAACTCACGTTTGTCTTGGCCAGCTGTTCTGAGCTGTATTGGAGCAGAACAAGCAATGATGAAATCTTCAGTGACAGCCATGGCGGCTCCATCTTCCGAAACGCCCTCCTGTACTGCACTAGGTGACTCAAAGTCAGCCCTCAGCACGCTACAGCTCCGCTAGAAAAAACAGCTCCTAACAGAGGACTGCACTCAGGAATCAAACCGCTCTCTTTCGAGCATCTTTCTGGAATAAACGCTTAATGCTCTTAAGCGAATGGAAAACAAAACCACAGAAAGTTGCAAAATTAAACACACCTAAGTGCACCCATCAACAAACTGTCTGTGCGTCTACGATGGCAAGATGACGGAACCCTGAACACATTTAAGTCTGTTATTGTAGTAACTATACGGATTTCGGCAATAAAGCCTAGGACTGCAACGATGGTGAACAGTTTTGGTTTTTTGATTAATTATTACAACAATAATTAATTCAGCAATCAGCAATTACCATTGCCTTCTTCTTCGTTGTGTATCTCTAGAAGTCTAATCATGGTGTATTAATGCTAAAGAATTAGAAGAAGAAGTTACCTGGATGGACCTGTGGCAGTTGGTCAAAGTTCAATGAATGTTCAGTGAGGTGGGGGTTTTGTACGATTTTTGGCATTAGCACATTTTACTCCAAATCTGTCAAAAGGTCTCTAAACCCAAGTAATTTGGTTCTGGCGATAAAGTTTGACATTTCTGTTTCGTGTAACTATTTTAAAACAGATACATTGAGACTGTTCTAACACATAATTCTACAAAATAATGGTGGGGATGTCAAATAACTGCTATCAGACGATTATGTAATAATTGTCAAAGGCCTAATCCAGGCCCAATTTTATAGTATGGTATAGATTTAAAGTCAATTTGTAAGAGACTTTTCTTTTATATGCCGGGTCTGTCCTCAAGATGTGGACTTTATTAAAAATAAGGCAAATAATGTTTTTCTACAGTAGTACCCTGATGCTGCTGATTTATACCATATGTTCATCTCCGTCATTATAGAGCAATACTGGTCTAAACTAAAAATCCAATGAACACAAACATCTGGATACCAATTATCCAGCTTATCAAAACATCCAAACCAAGGTGGGGGATGTATTTGGTATCTGTGTCCCCGGCAAATAAGCAAAGCCTCATCATAAGCAGAGGACAGAGTGTCTTTTGTTGGAAGACCAGCATTATCTGTCAGGATTCTGGCCCTGTGAGAGAGAGATGTAGGCTCGACCTCCAGCACCTAGTCTGCCAACCAGCCTCGGCACAACCCTGAGAAGCCTGTCATCACTAAAGCAGAGGCCTCTATTCATCCCTGCTAAGACAAAGCCCAAAGTGTACAGCAGCAATCCAAGGCATCCCAAGCATCCAGATATCCACCAGCGATATCGTTTTAAGCTTTTGTAAGCCTGTACTTTGGTTTACCCTCATCCCCGCTCAATGTCCCATCCACATGAAGAATTTGTCTATTTTTGGTGCAATATTTATTGAAGCGTTTGAAACATTTCATTAAACCATTTATTATGACTGAAAAAACAAGGTAACAGCGGGCCTTACATTATTCACACTGCACGTTCCCTTGTCAGACCCTTCCGGTCTGGCCTTCCTTTAGCCACACTGGGCCCCTGAACCCAGTGGTGAAATCTCCACCTGCTGATAGCATCAGCTGCCTGACCGCTACCCCCCTCTCCTTCTCTCGGGCATGTGTGGTGGCCACTGATAAAAGAGCTGCAGATAAGAGGAAACACAAGCTGTGATGAGGAACACATTGCTGCCAGAGAGAACAGAATAGAACATCAGCCCAGTGTAAAGGAATGGAAAGGAGAGATAGAGGAAGGAGAGAAGGAAGGATGAGAGAGAGATGCAAGAGAGCTGTGAGAGTAGAGAAGGAGAAGGAGGCAGAGAAGGAGCTGATCCCCATGGTAGCAGAAAACAGTGAAGAGTGGAAAAATAAAGGCTAAATATTGAGAAAAGGAGAGGTTGTGTCATTCTCAAACTGATAAATCTGATTCCACAAAGACTTTAGGGACATTTCTCAAACCAGCCAACTCTTCCTGAGATTGGGGATGACCATTCGAAGCATAATTGCCTCTGCAAACGCTTGAATGCGACTTCATATTTAGAGGAAGTGAATAATCGAGCACAGTCTGGCAAAGACTGGCTGGCAGCAATCGAAAAAAACAATCAACTGACAAACTTCCATAAGACACAAACCAGTTATCTTTTGTTTACAGTTCTGTTGCCCGGAAAACAAGAGCGAACCTTAATAAATCTTAGCTGTTGAAACAGACTGAGAGTGGAGGGGACAGGTGCTGCCATGACACCAATGACCTCCAGGGGATGTATGCATCCCATAGCAGTGTCCCCTTTCAAGATGGACACCACAGGGAACGAAGCAGTTGGTCCACCCATGGGTGTGATCGTAGCAGTGGGTCACTCTGCTATAGCAAGGGAGACCCATGGGCTTTGGCATCTTTAGACGTACAATAACTAATGTCTTTCCCATACCTGGGAAAATATTTTATTCTTACACTAAAGCAAAGGATTTCAAAGGAAATTTACCTCAGGTTTTCCTTTTAGCTTTTGACAGGTCGTTTAGGAAGGGCTACTCTGAGCTTGCTATAAATCATGCAAGCAACATTGGCATGCTTAAAATGTAAACTTATATTTATACGTATATATAGCTCAAAAGAATCTGTTAGCCTATATTTGATCAAGTACTGCCTGCTCCTGGCTGGGTTCCCTCCTATTGGCTCAGAGTCAACATAAAGTGTCCTGCTAATCCAACAGTTGTCTGGTTACACTGAAAGTCACCTTTGAATCCAGCTCTACTAGTCTTGTCAGGAATCCACAGGCTCTTTGCATACCGAGTGGCCGGAAATCCTCTCGTTAAAGAGGGCACTCTAAGACAGGGCCATGTGTTGGTTGACTTGGGAGGGTGACAGCGGGTGCCGACTGTTTTAGGATGGTGGCAGGGATGTACAGGCAGTGCTTAAAGCCTTTAGAATGACGTCAGCATCACTTTGAGCCCAGACAAAGCAGTGAGGTGAGGGCATACTGTTCAGGTTCCACAGAAACCAATTCTTTTACTTGCAGATCCTCGGAGCCCTGCACTCTGCCCGCCGAAAGTGCAGTCGCTCCTGCTCCGAGTCCGCAGATCTGTGAATGGCCTTTGTGTTGCTGGCGGGGCAGAACAAAGTGAGCTCAGGTTGCTGCACTACTCCCGTTATTGGCCCACATTGTCTCTAATTATTCTAGCAAACATTGACACAGCATGTGTGGTCTCACATTTGTACCACACCCCACCCCATCCACCCAATGCTTAACAGAGAGAGAGAATTCAGTGAGAAAAGGGGCTTAAAACAGATAGAAATGATGGAAGGAATGATGAGACGTTAAAAAATGCTTGCATTCACTCCTGTGCGCTGCATTCTGAAGAAACTGTAAAATGCCTTCAGGTGTATTGAAACACTTTTTTCATGTATTTGTATCTGTGGAGAAAACCCTGTATATACGCTTTTATTTCCTCACCTTTCTCCCATGCCACCTCATCTCATCATAGAGCAGCTCTGGCTTTAAATCCTCAAGGTAAGACGAGCAGCTATTAAGGTAGAAGAGAGCAAACTGACAGTTTTCTAAGACACAACTTTTATACTCAATCCCACGCTCTAATTTAAACTCTGAATTGTGTCTGGGCGCTTTAAACTAAAGCTTCAGCTAAACAATAATTATCCAGAATGTATGCATCTGAGGATCACCAAATCCTCTGCCCATAAGCTCAGTTTGAGGCAATGCTGCAGACACATATACAACATGTAGTTGCCGATAGAAAAAGAAATTAAGTGGTACGATGATCAGGTGTAAACTCAAGTCACAAATCTTTTGAAATTGTCTGAGCAGGTAATCTCCCTCTTAAACTGGCTCTGAGGTGTCGTTAGCATTTCTAACACTGTCACAGAAAACGTCAGTGGAATAAGAAGCTATTACTGCTCATCTAACATAGACCTTTCCTGAGAACTATTGCAAATTTTCTCAGTAAGTCATTTCAACAAATGGACTGACCAATCTCCTAGGAAACAACACACGGTTCAAAATGTCTCTAGAAAATCATCTCTGTCAGATCAGGTTGTGTTGACGATGTGGACAAGATTGGCGGATTGCTCTCTCTTAACGTGGAAATGGGGATTTTGCAACTATGTATACCAGGCTACGAAACTGCAACATGCATGACACTTAAAAGCATCATAACTATATCTAATGTTTTCTGCAAAGACTGTGGTTGAAGGTAACAATGAATTCTTCACACACCATCGGTTTCAATTGATTCCAAACAAACGTACCCCTTGAGACACCTCACAGGCTTACTGATGAAATTACTATGAAGCATTTCTGAGATGAGAGCCAAACCAGCTGTTTGCCCCTGTTTTCAATCTGCATGCTACGATGACCACCAGGGTCTGTGGCTTTACATTCACCATACAGACTGATATCTTCCTCCCATCGCACTCTGGCCAGCAGATAAATCAATGATATCTAGAAATATCAGGCTATTCCTTTGACAACACTCAAACGCATACTATATTTAAGCTACAGCTACTGCAGACACAAATCTACAATATACAGCTTTAAGATCCTCCCACATTCATTGTACGGCAGAGAATGATACTTTACGGATACAGATTTAAGAGCCACATCCTTGGTATGTGTTTATTTTGAAATGTCTGCGGGATGCATGTCACCCCAGTGGTGACAATTTGATTTTGTCACATGCCTGTGGCATACAAACAGAATAGCAAAGGGCTGTATTGGCCTGTCTTTTTCTGTCATTCTCATCCTCTCCTACTCGATCCGTCCTCTCTCTCAAAACAGCCTTCGGAGAAACTAGATTCTTTGACATGTCTATGGACAACTTATCATTAGCAAGCCAAGTGTGTTTGGACAAACTGCATATAGCAGAAAATAGCCAAGATCTGCTAAGGGCCCCTTTTGAAATTGCTAACTAGAAAATTATTGTCCAAGGACAGAAGTACCAGCTTCAGGGGAGAGCTAAATTTGGGGATGGATCATACCACCATCATAGGAGAATGCGAGCAAGATTTTAAAGTATGTCTAAACACTTAAGAAAAAGCAAACTGCAGAAACCAATTATAAAATGCAACTCTTTCAGCTCCTTTCAAGGCGTCTGTAAAATGTCATTGGAATCTGCACTGTAGTCTTTGAGAAAATGTGGATATACCATAATCTTTTATTGGTAAATCTATGGCAGTATGCCAATCTGGGCAGGGGCATAAAAAGGTATGCTGGAAAAATGAACTCTTGTCTGATCTCAGGAGTAATTTTCTATGGAGGTTTTTGAAGTTGTGCAAATGTAAAGAATATAATCTACACGATGGAAAATGTCATATCCATCAGCCCAGCAGTCTTTTAATATGAAGACATTTCTTCCTTACTTATGTTCCTATCGCAATTATTTACAACATTTACTTTGCTCTCATTAACACACATCAGCGTGGATACAATTTAATGGAAATGCTTTATCATATTTATTTTGTTGACAATGTACTGCAATTTGCTGACTGAAGATGCTCTGCATCAGAAACAGATTGGTTTAACATGTGACGATCTTTCACATGACTTTACCTACTCCATCTGCCGCACTTTTCTTTCTAATGTCATCTCGCATAATACAGAGCAGACCTGGAACACCCGACAAAACCTCCAGTGACCACTTATAAATCATATGTACAACGTTTCTCTTCTTCTGTTTCCACTCTTTTATCAACCACACCTAGGTAAAATGATGCTTTGTATTTGTTGTGAAAGTCACCAGCCTAACGTTGTTAAGTCTGAGTTCATAATATTATCAGGATGTGGACACCAACAGATCAGATAGGCTTCTGCCATTCCACCATCCGCATCAATGTCCTACCAACATCTGGCAAACAATGTTTGGAAAACCTCAGCAGTGATAAACTTCTGTGCACAGGGCCTTTTCTCCAGAAGTAGAATGGGAGCCAGAGCTTTCAGCTATCAGGCTCCTCTCCTGTGGAACCATCTACCAATCTTGGTTCGGGGGGCAGAGACCCTCTCTACATTTAAAAGTAGGCTTAAAACTTTCCTTTATGATAAAGTTTATAATTAAGGCTGGCATAAGCTGCGTTTTCTCACCCTGTAAAATGTTCTTGATGATGATTATTGTTGTTATCATTATTATTATTATTGTATAGTTTTTCCGCATAAGTTATCGCTAAATGTTACATGTTACATTTATTGTGATCTTGGTGTATGAAAAAAATTGTATCACCAAGCATTTTAATAAGTGTCATCAGGCAGCCATCCAAATTGTGGCTGCATGTATGCCAAAAAAAACCAATCAACGTCAACTGCCTTTAACAACCAATACCAACCAAACTACATTAATCATATCACAATATGAGTTATACAAGCTAAATAAAAAGGAAATAAAAATTCAAAATGACATTCTGTAGATGCTTGTTATGACTTGCGCCAAATACTGGAACAGCGCCATCTGTCCGAAGCTTTAGCATGTGTGTGTGACAGAGCCAGAATAACTCTAATTGAGATTAGTCAACTTGTACTGAAAATTTGTTTGTGCTAACTTTTCACCTGTGGGTATTCAAAGTTGGAATTACGCTTTGGTTTGGTACTCAAACAAATATCCTGGGAGGGCTTGTCCTTACCAAAGATCTCACTGCCTAGTGTTGAAACTATTTGATCATTAGTCAAATAATTGTTTGACAAAGTTAACTAACAAGTGCTTAGTCTGATTAGAACTGCTTATTGATAAATCCACCTGCTTACATTCAAATACAGAATTTAGCTGGATAGCCCCCTGACGGTCGTGAACTACTACAATCCACATGGACAAATAAAGTGTCTTTGTGCCAAAATCCCAAATTCCGGGTCTGACCCACGATGCAGGAGTTAAAAGGCTGACCTCCGTGTGAACTCCAAATATACATAAAAGCGCAGCTGTTTACTGCTAAGTTTACATCAAAGGAACATACAATCGCTAAACAAGGGCAACCAGAAGAGCTTCAGAGGCATGCAAATAACCTTTGGCAACCCGAAGCAACACCAGTGAATTATTGCTGCGCTCCCACAGCGAGGGAGATACTTTCCTGCAGCAAGTGTCTCTTAACTGTCATGGGAGCTGTCAATGAGTTATCAGCCTAATGATCATGGGGGCATTTTGAAAGAATCTGTGGTCGTGCTTGGGTTTAACACACATTACAAGGGACATTCGTGTGCACACTCTTGGCCTAACAGATATACACACAGGCCCTGTATAAACTTTACAAAGAACAGAGTCAACTCTCTTCCACCTGTTGTGTACTTTAGAAACGCCCAGCGGATTAACCTATCTGCTAAAATCAGATAAAAACTGTTTCCTGTTCCAAGTCCTCCAACGAAAACATACATAAATCTTCATTTCACCAGGATCCTTACATTCCCATCAGATCAGAAAATTACGTAACACCTTCCCTGCATCGTCTTCTAAACTCAGACTTCACTTGAACACAAATATTTTTCTCACATTGCTTGTGCAAGGCAACACCTCCACCTCCATTTCTATGGTAGAGGATTAAGCTCCAAGGCCTGCAATTACATCATCATTCAGTTTTGCAGCGCTGCATATTAGGGCCGGCAGGCCTTTGAAGAGTTTGGCCCAGCCCTCGTGCTCTCTTCCTCCCTCCTCCTCTCCACCACCCCCACCCCCTTCAGCACTGCCTTTGATGTTAGCGCGTGGAGCTGCGCCGAGCATTGCGGCCTCCCAGGCCTCCCTTCCTCGCCTGATCCTATCAGTTCAGGCGGCACATTCATGTGGTTTACACCCGCAGCACGACTCCCAGCAGCTATTCAGTCAGCCCTGCAGACCCCTCCCTAATCAGGGTCCAGGGACTGTAGAGGGACACAGCATGGCCAGAGCTGCCAATAGGGGTCAAGGGGAAGGACAGGACAGGAGGAATTGAGGAGGCTTTATCAAAGCCCAAGGCTGTACTACAGAGTGTTTATTGGCATGTGAAGGAACAGTATATGCAAGTGCTCCCTTTTATAATTGGGGCCTGGGCAATTCACCCAAAAATGTTGCGAAACCAGCAATGAGAACTGCTCAGAGTTTTAATCTTGCTCGTTCTGCTTATTTGATTAATATTTGACTCTGTGTGCACTCATGAACCGTCCTTACACACATGCATCGTGTTTGGTCATGAGACCCCATGCAACATCCAGTCCAATAAACGAGAGTCCGCGCTTGCTGAAAACAAAGGTGCACGCAACGCAGCATGGATGACACATGTAGAAACATAGAGGAGTGTTACCTAAGAATGCAATGTTTATCATTTGATCACTTCAAAGAGAAGACAGAAAACAAAATAAACCATACATACACACATTCACACATGCATACACACAGATCCGCCATAATATTAAAACCTCCTGTTTAATGTTGGGTTGGTCACCTTTGCTGCCAGCATAAACTTTTCACCAATTTGTGTTACAGTAGCTGTTCTGGATTGGAAAGCACAAGCAAGCCTTCAGTCCCCTTGAGTGCAAATGGGGGCCAGTGGCCCAGTCCATCAGTAGTCCTTCCTTAGACCAATTTGGAAGGTACTAACCACTGGACACCAGGAACACCCTATAAGACTTGCAGTCCTGGAGATGCTCAAATGAGCCAGTCGTCTAGCGATCATACTTTGGCCCTTGTCGAAGTTGCTCAGATCCTTATATCCAACAAGGAGGACAACATCTTTACCAGGAGCCTAATATACCACACCTACTAACAGGTACAATTATAACAGGATAATGAATGTTATTCCCACTTCCTGTCAGTCGTTTTAACGTTATGGATTTGAAATAATCACAGTATATAGAGCTCAATATCTTTGCTATACCCATGATACAAGTACATGAAAACAAGGCCAATTTATCTTTAAAATCTAGGGCACATCTTTACTAAAAAGGAAGAGCAGAGGGTGTGGAGATGCTGTGATACATCTTCACTGGAGAGCAGACGAAAAAAGCAGCTTGTTCTCATCTGACGAAGCAGGTCCAATCCATCATACCAATGGCCCCATTGTGCCTGGATCCTCCTCATTATCAGAGCACAACATACACAAACACAGCATGTAGAAACTGGTGTATGATAAGAGGGCCGGGGCAGAGATGAACATGATGGGCTTTGTGCTTCCACTTGAAACTGATCTGTTCCCATCTGGCACCTCTGCAAACGACCTCAGCCATAGATGTGTAGGAATCCATTAAAAGCAACAATAGGGTGGAAATAAAAAATGGCAGGGTCGTTGACAGTGGGGTCTGTGAGGATACCCGGTCCCATCATCAGCAGTTAGACCAAGGGTGATCTTGTTCAGAAAGTCAGTGATGAATTAACCAGAAAATGTGTGGCTAAGGCTAAAAGTATGAATAAAATTACAAGAAGCATTTTCATCTTGCATTTAAAATTGCATATCGCATATCTCAATTAATGTGGGGCTGATAAAAACGTAAGGATGTGCACAAATGAAACTAGAAAGCACTCAGACAGTGCAAACCTCCATAAAGGCACAACAGATCCTGAGTCAGAAATTATTGCAGTAAAATTTCATGCAAATCTGCCCCATTCATTTATGAGTTGTTTGAGAAAAACCTTCAAAAATGCCCTACCTTGCGATGGTTTTAAAAAATGATAGCACATTGTGAGGTCATGGCTAATGTCACCAAAATATCATCTCTAAGTTATGCTAAATCTACATCTAGGTAAGATTTCATGCAAAGGAGTGAAAACATAAACCTCTTTCTTTGGCCGATGTGATAACTTGAACTTTCAAACAAATACAAGTAGCAAGACTACTGAAGCACAAGGATGCAAGTATAGCTGTAGCTATTTAATAAAAAAAGAGTTTGGTCTAGACCTGCTCTTTGTGGAAAGCACTTTGAGGCAACTTTTGTTGTGAATTGGCGCTATATAAATAAAGATTGATTGATTGATGAAATATAGAAACACAGGTGAAGGAGACAGATGGAGAGTGGCGTTCAGAAAGAGACCCTGAGCAGTTACCTTCCTAGTACAGGAGTTGGCATTGTGGCCTTCCACAGTTATTCAGCACATTGACAACAAAGCAAGCCTGATGGGTGGATGAGCCACCGTTTCATAACCCTCGACCAGGTAGCCGTTGCTTAGCTATCACTATTACACCTTATCCAACAAGGCAGATTTATGGGCGGTTTGGCTGACGAATGACTAATAAGGAATCCGTTATTTGTATTCCTACAACGCAAAGTTCTTTTTGTTGTTCTCTCAGTCAGGAAAAACTGATGCCAGATTGGAACCTAAACCTGTCCGGTACAGAATCAGGAACTGGTTACGTCGGTAGCATGGGTCAAAACTATTGCCTCTTTATTACGGCCATATTTAAAAACAGACTGAAGTGTAGTATAGACGAAACAACCGATGCGGACATTACTGTGGTCATCAACCCAAGTAGAAAACAAATTAGATGGAGTTTCAATGACCAATCTAGACTTTGAAGCAACACAATGTGATTCTAGCTGGATAAAGGGAAACAGTGGTGCAATGACAATACTGTAATGCAGCCCCTCTTTAAATACATGGCTTTACGCCGCTCCAGCACGTGGAAAACTAGACCAGCTCCTCGAGGGTTCACTTCTTTCTTCCGGCTCGGAACTACCACTTATTGTGCTTTTGTGGAAATTGGTGACCTGTCACTGGATAAAGGATTGGTCTTTAGTGTAATTTCATCATCAAAACTCTTGTTTGTCAGTTTATCGTTCGGCTTTTACAATGATTGCGCATAACCACTTGATGGATTTTGATAAAACTTGGCAGGAGGTTAGGCATGCTACTTTAAGATAAAGGAAATTAACCATGAATTATATTGACTTTATTTTACATTGAGAGATTGTGCATTTTAATCATCCATAAAATTGGAAGGAGTCCTTTTTTTTTCTAGTTTAGAACAAATCAAGAAAGAGATGTTTTGACCATTTTTGTCTGTTCCGTAAAACCTACCAGACAGAATACCCTGAAACAGAGTGGAAGTGGGAGGAAAGAAACATGGAGGAATTCTCTTTTTGGAAAAGATCCAGAGAACAGTACTGATCCAGGAATTTCTTTCAACCCTGCTGACCACCATTTTAGGGGAGCCCAGGTTTGACTGTAGGACCTAGGGGAGTTAGGCACTGTACTGACAGCATCTCTATTTACAAATGTGTTTCAAAAATACCAGATTTAAAAACTACCGCTGTGACATTGCCTTTAGCTCTCACTGCGATGCTCTCATGTTGCATTTCTCGGTCTTTGGTCAAGCCACGATTTACATTGCCTGATCATTAGTGCCAAAAAAAAGGTCAAACACAAGGTGTTCATACGAATGAACTCGATAGCGAAAAAAAGAGACAGTGATAAGGGCAAAGCGTTCCCCTGGGAAAGGACTGGCTACTGGAGAGAAAGTGGTAGAGAGCACCGGCGCTGACTGCTAATCTCTTCAAGTGGAACTTCAAAGATCGGCTCAGCCACTCAGCCCAGTTGAAACTAACATAGCTACTGGGGCCACCAGTACCAACATGCACTTGTTCCAGGTGGAACTCTGAAGGGAGTGAGAACGAGAAGTTCAAAGAGAAAGAGAAGGCAAGAGTAAAAGTGTCTCATTCAGGAACTTAAACCAAGGGCTGCCGGTTTAGGACACAACACGGACAATTAAGAGGATTGAACAAGTACGACAAAATCCAAATATATTAATATTAATAAACTGTTATAATTCCGATGGGCAATCAGTAATTTCATTTTAATGCTAAAACATAATTGTAATTATTGTCCTTTTCCTTAGTTCACGTATAAATTTATGGTCATAGAAATGGCTGCTGACAGTTTTCATTGGAGTATTTCATCCATCAATTTTAATGAATCTTTACACTTTAAACATCATTTCAAGTAATATGGCAAGGAAAATGCTGGCTACAAGCTTGTTGTTGTTGCTAAAATGCAAACATTGGCATATTTTTTTTATATGATCAGTTTAAATTCAACAGGTTTTTTTCTATAATTATTTCTGAGTAAATAAAAATAAGGTGAAGACATCGACTTGGTCTCTTGGAAATATGAGATGGGCAACTCTTATTTTTTTTGAGTATCCAAAGACCAAGATCTGGAAAGATAGCTGGAAATATTTTTGGGGCATTCTGTACCTTCATCAGGAAGTGGTTGGCGAAGTTCAAAGATAAAGGGGATGAGGTAAAGAAGGACAATCAAGACACGTCCAGGAAGTGGGATTTTAAAATTCATCAAGTAACCTACATCGAGGCCACCAAGGCACTCCGATACAATTAAAGTTTTATTAATTAAGTTAAATCACAAGCACCTCTCGTTTGAAGTGATCCACACTTGATATGAGATGCATGACAAAATGGGCTGCATCATGAAAACTGTGTTTCTGTGTGGGAGGGAGGTGTTAAGCAAGAGTAAGAAAAAACAGTTTAGTCTGTTCTATTCTGAAAATGGAAGAAACGTAGCCTCAAATTACTTTGGCTGGAACATGAAAGTGAAACAGGGTGGTGGTTAAGAGACGATAGCACTTAAAATACAGCTGCAACCACCAAGCCAATAAATGGAAAAAAGTAGAGAGCAGTACTTTTAACCTTTTAAACCAGCATTCATGTACTGCGTCTGTTGCTTTGGCGCTGGGAGTGGCCCTGTCCCTGGCACCTCCCGTCTGGGACCGTCCCATTATGGCCTCTTGGGGTTCCAGCCTGTGGTGAGAAAGCGCTCTGGATGCCTTGAACCACTAAAGCTCTCATTATAGTCTAAATGCAGCGCGACACAACTCTTGCCAGCTCCAAGGTAGGACCTCCAGTATTTAAGCTCATCGTTGTTTTAGCTTAAAACCATCACTTTACCCCTGCATATCCAGTCAGAAAATAAAACTGCCTCACACAACCACATCATGAAGTCTCCCAGCTATGGCTGCGGGCACTTCATTTACATGGAGATGAAGTTCAAAGCTGGAACAGCGCACGGTTGTTGTGAAACTACAGCCTCCTCTTCCTCACACTAAAGTCATAGGATGTTCTCGTCTCTGTGTCCCCTCAGAGGAACTAGGCGAAAGCCACAGTATTCCTTCCTGTTCTGGTCGATGACACCGAGTTTCATCTGGTCCTCTCTGTGCCCCTGCCACGTCTCTGCTTTAGTTCCTCGCTCACATGCTGACAGCGCAGGGCCACTGGAAATCAGAGGCAGATGTGCGTTCATGCCGTGCATCGCAACTCATCTCGCTATAGGAAAGACAAAGTGGCGTCAAGGAGATAATAGTGAATGATGAGCTGCAGATGCTACTTCCCTTTGCACTCTAATCGGGAGGGCTGTGTCAGCTGTCAACAGTGATGAGAATGTGAAAAACATAGTGACTCGCAGGTCTGACTGAGTGTTATGTGTTGCAAAACCACTCCAGAAATTAGATTTATAAGTTCAGTCAGCACCTGCCAATCTAAGTATCACCAGAGGGACTCAATCAAACAATGATTTTGTTGTGGCACCATTTCCACTTAATAAGCTTACCTCAAAACAGGTAAAAAAAAAAAACATGTGGAAAAGTTAAGCAAGGCTACCCTGACTTCAAAGTCATGACAAATTGTAATACAAGGGATGAGTGGACAAAAGGTAAGACGTCTAAATTAATGTTCCTTCATGCAATCAATTTCTCTTGGCTCAAAGCGCCACAGATGATTTCCCATTTTAACAAATCATTTCAATTGTGGCACCCTTGTCAGGAGGTAAATCTAGGACAAGAAGTGAGTACAATTAACTACTTGGCAGGATGGGCAACTTGCAGCAGTCTTAAGGCCAAGAATGGGAGTTAAGAGCCACTGCTGTGAGCACACTCTCAAAGCCATCTCAGGGAAGGTTCTGCTGATATGCACACAGTGTCAAGTCTTGACAAAATGATTTAAGGAGGCATCCAGTTCTTTACTATTAAACTGAAGCGATCAGAGCGCTGGCTTGGGAGGCCTTTGGTTTGGCTCTGTGTCCGGGTCTGCATCGTCATGCTCCCCCCTTAGAGCGGAGCGAGAAGCAAATTCAGTTAATTTATTATTTTTGGCCCCACCGACGTTTGCGCTCTCCAGGCAGCGCTGAGCATGTGTTAGCTTTTGGGAATTAGCAAGGCAGGTTGGGAACATATGAGCGGTGATCATCGTTGGATCTTTTTTCCCCGAGCATTTCCAAGCCCCCCCCCCCCTCTTCCCCTGCATTTGAACCCATACCTGCTGAGGTCTGACCATTTATGTACACACTAGGTAACACAAACCCCTCAGGATTCTGTTCAAACAGTACTAGGGAGACTAGAAGGCCACATAAACCTCAGCCAGACCAAGTCAAAGGCTCAGATCTTGAAAGCAAAATGTTGATGTTTTTGATGGTTGCAGAGGTCACGGCAGACAACTGAACGCTCAAACTAAATATTTGCGTTCACCCTAATTCCCGTGTTAAACTATATCCATTACAACACCGTAGCGATTTCCCAACACACTACTGAAATATTATTTCACAAGTAAAGAATTTATAAGTGCCAAATGTGATGGCAGTTTACAATTACACCGAGTATGTCACATGGTGGTCAGTCATTGACAGTTTCAGCTTTCATAAATCTTTGGTAGAATATGCTGTAAGAAATTCAAGACAGTACGCTGTGCTAGACAAACTGCCCCTCATTATAGCCTGACAAATATAAGCTGCCGCTAAGTGGTCAGACGCTATGTTAGCAAAGAAAGCAAACCTAAATAGATGTGGTTTGCAATGTAAAGCTGAGGTCCGACATTTCTCTGTGGTTACAGAGTGGCGCCAAATGGCCATCTCTGTGTATAAACAGTGGCCATTTTTGTTCTGAGTATACCCACTTTGATCCTCACATATCATCTTTCTTCCAAAGTAAGAGTTTGGACGTTTTGAGGAAAACAAAAACACATATGCACACGGAAAAGCTGTTGATGTGCTGTTCCCGCAGACACTGTGGTAGCGTGTCAGTGCTGGAGAGGGATGCTACTCTAATAATAAATAATCATGACTTTTTGAAATCTGGCCCATAGATGAGGCTTCTGCAGAAGTTTCTATGACACCGATAAGATTGCTAGCGGTGCAACCCAGCAAAACTCATTTCATTCAATATGGTCAACTTGAGTGGAATCAAATGTATATTTGCAGGATTACCCCGCCCCCCCCTTAACGCTAAACTCTCTCCAATGGCTGCTTTGGAGCCTTGCCTCCCACCACAGACCGAAGATCTCATGGAACTCAAGAGTTTCTTCAGTTTCCACTGTGTTTTACAAATCACATCAGAACAGATAAGTCCACCACCAACAACAGATGCCTCCTTAATCTCATGTTACGAAACATTACCGTTCATCTCCCGGCAATCCAATCATCAACTAAGCATCAGAAAACCCGTTCATAGTGATGACACATCCAACCGATCACAATAACATGGGCTTGCATTTATGTCTCATCAACTTCATCTTAGCTAAATTTGGGTGAATTAAGTATGTATACACCCATTACAAACAGCTTTACATCACAGTGGCCTCCAGAAGCAGGTGGTCCCTCCATCACCAATGGGCCCGTTAGAAGTCAGGAAATAAATCAGGAAACTTAAAATCTTTGGCCAATGACTGGATCTTGAACCCATTGCAGCCTTTACAAACAGCAGCCAAGTCGATTAAGCAAGAATTATAAGACTTAAAATAACACTTGGCTCCTCGTGTGTAACTGGTGGATTTCTGTGTTGTATTGGAATGTAACTGACCCCTGGAGCTGGAATGTCTTTGCAGTTGGCTGCCCTTTAATTTCTAACAAGCAGTTTGTCTAAAAGGAACAGGTAGCATCACTCCCATAAGGGAATCAATCAAAGGGGCAGACCAATAAATACAAGCAATGGCCACAAGGAAGAAATAAGGATGGGCTCTGGACATGATTTACAAACAAAACAGAAGGTCCTGGCAGTCAGGTAAAAACAAAATACAATCACATTTTACGGATTTTGTGTATTTAAAATGCAACTGCTCGGGTTACAGATGCAGTTGCGGGATTAGTAAATGAAATATTTACGATAGAACGGTAGCATTTGCATCTCCTATGACAACTAAGGTCTTCTTCAGATGTAGCTTTGAACCAAAGTCAGTTAGCTTCAGAGTCAGGCGCGTGCTGACGACCACACGTTGCATCGTTCAATAAAAACAAACGCTCTCCACTATAACTTCTAACTTTCGCCGATTCTGGAGAAGATATGTGGCCAAAAGCTCGCCGATGAGGGGCATAAACGCTAAAAACGAACCATCAGAGGAATAACCTCCCAGCCGTGTTGCGTTAGTGAAGTGCGTAAATGCTGCTCGGTAAAAGTTTGCGAACTTCTCGGAAGCATCGGATGATGTGTAATAACATAGTAATGACGGTCCCACGGGGTTATGATTAAGGCAGATGAAAATGTTGAAAATGAGATATCCACACATCAGCACAGCAATGCGAAGGAGCGTGTTTTCCCTGTGAATTCCACAAGATAGGAGCCATCTTGTGACCGCATCCTCACACACACTCACACACACACACACACACACACACACACGCACACAAATACACGCACACCCGCACGTCAGCCCCTCTGGAAAAAGTTTTCAGAGGGGTATCTTTGGTGAAACCGTGCCCCGAGTCGCGGTACAGCCGCTCTTGAGGAAAAAGACTTTCCACGTACTTGAACGATCTCCCCCTCCGCGCTGATCGTGGCTCCAGCTTTGGAGAACCGTCCCTGCAGACCGGTCGTGTAAGTAGTATAATCTCCATTGGGACTGGACTCGAACAGAACCACTTCCACAAACGCGGTATCCTTGGAGAAAACGGTACCAAGAGAAGCGGCAACCACGAAGATCAGCAGGACCACCGTGGGGACGCGATCCGAGCCTCTCCTTCTTGGTGGAATCATCTTGCCGGTTGGATCTGCGCCGATCGGGACATAATTTCTCACGGATTAATTAATCGGGTGGAGGTAATTGGAGTCAGATCTGCTCGCTGCGGGCGTCAAAACAGTCCGAAATTGGCAATAAAAGCGGAGTCTGGTGTGAAGCGTGTTTATTCCACCACTGCAAGCCTTGTCAATTACACAGCCTGCCTCTCTCTCTATCTCTCTCGCTCCCTCTTTCTTTCTCACCCCCTCCTCCTCCTCCTCCTCCTCTCCCTCTACAAAGCGGATCTCCTTTGATCTCAAAACACGTGATTTTTTTTTTTTCAGTTTTTTTTCTCTCTCCCAAAAGGGTTCTATCCCCACCCACCAATCTTTCTGACCCTCTCCTCCCCACTCCCCACTCTGGAGTGCCAGCGCTCCGTTAAGGTGGCGCCGCCGCCCAGCGAAAGAGGAGGAGGGTTCCGGTGGGACAAATATTTATTATACGAATACATGTTAGCTTTCTTTGGTGGTTGTCATTCAGAACCCATATTTCTGGCCATTATAATCCTCCCGGGCCGCCCAGTGGAGCTGGTTTTGCCGGGTCTGACGCGTTAGGGTTGGTCCACCTTAAAACAAACATTACCCTCCTCAGGAAACTTCACGATTTAACCGGGCTAATTTTACAAAGAGCTTCAGATTTGATTAACTGCAGGTTACAAAGTTGTTTCGTTGAGTTTGACATGTATAATTTGAGTGGTGTAAAAAATTTATTTATTTGTACATCGATCAGCCATAACATTATAACTACTGACAGGTGAAATAATCAGAAAAACATCGCAGCCGTGTCGCGTTAGTGAAGTGCGTAAATGCTGCTCGGTAAAAAGAAAAGAAAAGTGACTGGGATATACGTCAGGCGACTAGATGATATTTGTTTCTCAATTTGATATGTTGGTAATAGGGCAGGAACGAGGACCAGAGCAACTTTTGCAGGTCTTGTTCCTGGTTTGCAGTGGTTAGTCCCTACCAAATTGGCCAATTTGAGGAGAACTGGTGACAGAGTCATTGGTTCCTAGGCCTATTCATGCACATCGGGATAATGTTGACTGATCTCACAGAAGAACTGATGTAGCACACATTGCTGAAAAATGTTAATTCTGGTTCTGGCAGACAGGTGTCAGAACAAGCAGTGCGTCACAGCTGATTTGGCAAGGAATAATGGAACCACAACACTTTAGGCATGTAGTTTTAATGTAATGGCTGAATTATAGTTTTCTGGTTGGAAAATGAAGGAACTGTCACTTGATTATAATTTCTCTGTAACACATATGTACTCTTGTGCCAGTCAGTGCCCTTATATGCTTCCCCTCCAAAACTCAGTGTTTTGAGGAAAAAGCTGCAATAATGTTTATTCCCTTTAGACCAAGCATTGTCTAAGAGCTATTTGTTATCCTCAGTTTAATCCAAACTATAGCAATCAAATAGAAATCCCAACTATTAGACTATTAGTAGCTACTTTTTTTTGTTATTTTAACATTGTGTAACTTTGAGCATGGATTTGTAGTTTTCTTCTTATATTATACACATGCATTAATATATATTTATACTAAGCCCTTTCTAGTATAAATTAAAGCTACAAGGTTTGACTAGAGCAGCCAATTACTAGCCAAACCTGTACATTAAGGTTAGAATTAAATTTGTTTTTATGGGCAAAATGAATATCCCTTCAATCTATCTATTACTATCTATCTATCATTATCTTAAGTGGCAAACACATTTATAATTTAGTAATAAAGACACGTGGGTGTAAGTCAGTGAAATCATCCAAATACTTAGATAAAGGGGGACAAATCTGGTGCTCTGATTGGCACTGTTTACTTATCTGTGGGCAGGAGCTGCTAAGCTAATGACATTATTTACTGATACTTGGGCATGCATTGCTAAACCAAGAGTTTGCATAGTTCACTTGCGTTCAGGCAAGGATTGCAAAGCTGTGGACATGATTTCTAAACTCTGGTCATGGTTTACTAATCCGTTGGCATGGATTGCTAAAGTGTGGACACAGTTTACTAATGCGTGGTAACGGTTACACATCGAGTGTAGTTAACTTATGTATGGGTATGGGGGCCGAGGTCATGCCAGCATTAACCCCTAAGCGATTGCATACAGCTTTAATTTCTAATGCATCGGTGTCTGCTATCTTCTTCTTTTTTTTTTCACTTTAATATAACCTCTGTGACCGGTATTTCTTCACTTTATCAAAATGTATTGACAGACAGAAACCAAAAAACATCCCAGATTATGTTGGTTTGACCTCCAGTGGATTAAATTCCATTACATATGTCGTAACGCAGAGGAAAAAAACTCAATTAAATCTATTTCAGTAAGGATTTCTCTCCCATCTTTTTAATTTCTTTCTCCAAATGCTGTCGGTTAATGAGCTGTTGCGTGTTGCCCATCAGTTAGAGGGAACTCCCTTGCACATACACTCGAGCATTATTCCGACTCTAACCGTTGCCTTTTGATCTTCAAAGAAGGCCTGTTGTCATCAAAGGAGGCCTGACAAGCAAATAAGAGATAATTTAGGGCATTTTCCAAACCTCTAAATGTTTAAATCTAATTTGGCATAATTCCTGAATGCAGAAAATCAAATTAGTGGGTTACAGGAGAAGCTCTGATGTTGAGCGATTTTATGATTCGTCATGTGTTTAATGATAAACATCAGTTTCATAATCTTCTCTAACAAGAAAAAATATTCCACATTTTTTCTTTTAAACAAGCTTTAGCTGTTCTTTACTGCAGAAAAGGACAATTATTTGCCTATCATCCCCTTTTCAGAATAAAGGCTCTATTGTTCCCGTGTCATTGCAGACTATTTCGTGCAGAATATCTTGCGCCTGGTACTTTATTTTCTTTCAGTTCTTCAGACTGCTTCATTGTGTGTCTGAAAGTAGGCACACTGTCTTGAGCGGACACACAAACGATGATTTGAATCTTTGTGCAGCTGAACAAATCATGAAAAGATCTCACATACCATGCAAGCGATGATGAAACTGTGCATGCATTGTCCTGCTTGTGATGAAGGTTATAAGGTTACCCTATATTATTGGCCACAACCTCGCAGTTGAATGTGGACATAGACTTTTTTCAATATATGGCTCTATTGAAAAACCAGCCTGCCACTTTTCGAAAGGCAAACACTCAAATGAAGGAAAAGCTCTGCCCGGTGATAGATGTCCAAAGAGCCTTAGAAAACAGCGTCTCATCTTGCTGTCAGCTGTGTGGCAGTGTGATTATAAAAACCAACTGTGAGGACATGTTAGGTCAAGAATGTGGCCGCCTCTGGAAGAAAGCGTGATGGTCAACATGTGTTCAGGCTTAAAAAAAATGTGAACGGAAAACAATTCAAAGCTGAAACGTCATTCTCCAGCGCCTCAAGCATGACAACAATTTACCGATCAAGATAGACGTCACTGTGTTTTATGAATCCTGATCCATTCCAAATGTTCCGTATCTGCCTCGTGACCCAGAAGGCAGAAGGGGAATAGATACGATATATGAGTGAATACATAATCAGCGGAAGAAACAATTCCCGAAAGCTTCATTACGACATTAAATGATATATATATATATATATATATATATATATATATATCCCTAATGGAACCCAGAATGCAGCAGGGCAACAAGTTGTATTGTTACAGAGACTCTCACTTCTATTGCAAGTCTGCCCTCTGCTGTTTCCTACAAATTTTGAACCCAAGAGAAATTGTTAATGCTGCAGCTGCACTTTTCTGTCTTCACTTCCACAATGCTTCAGGAGAGCAACGAGGCTGTTGGTCCTGCTGTGGTATTAAAAATGTGTGATATCAGGTATATATCTCATTTCCTCCGGGAAAAGCTTTCCCCGTTCCTAATATGTGCTTTTCATCGGACAGCAGCTGTGGATCCTCTCCTGACACTCCACTCTCTCCCTACACCAGTGTCTAAACTCAGGCCACCCTGAGAAGAATCAGCTGTCCGCTTGTTTAGGCTGAAAGAGACCGAAGATGAGAATGATTGGCTTGACTCAATGCACTGATGTTCTATGACTCCCCATAGACTCTAAGTGCACTTTAACCTTTCTAGAACTGACAGAAATGGTAAAACAATCCATTAGTATAAATAAATTAAAATCATTTGATTGATTAAGTGTTTATACTAGCGAGAGGAAATTTACTGACTGTGAAAATTAATTTTGCAAGTAATATGCATTTTGTCGATCCATCCATCGATTTTCTTCTTCGTCCTTGGGGATCCTGATGAGTTCCCAGGCTATGAGATATATAGCCCCTCCAGCGAGCTCTGGGTCAGGCCCAGGGATCCTCCCAGTTGGATGTGTCCCGGAGACATCCAAATAAGATCTGAACCATCTCAACTGGATTGTTTCGAAGCAAAGGACGTGGCATCCCTCATCCCTCCAGATGTCTGAGTTTCGTACCTTATATCTAGGGCAGAGTCCAGTCACTCTATCCTGTGAAGGAAGCTAATTTCAGGTGCTCATGTCCTTCACCTCATTTTTCAGGTCACTACCTATTTCTCATAACCGTAGGTGAGGGTTGGAACGTAGATGGACTGGGTAAATTGAGAGCTTTGCCCTACGACTTTCTTTCTCATCGCACAACTCTTTCTTCACAATCAACGGATCCCACACCGACATTACTGCAGATGCTGCGTTGATCAGCCTGTCCACCTCATGGTCCATTTTCACATCACTCAAGAACAAGCCGGTAAGATTTTTAAACTCATTCGTTTGAGGCAGCATCTCACCCCCAGCTCGAACGGGAAAGTTCCCCTGTTTCCCGGCAGAGACAAATGGCCCGAGATTTGGAGGTGCCAACCCTCATAGTTTCACAATCAGATGCAAACCTTTGTAGTCCACGCTGGAGATCACCGAGTGATGAAGCCAATAAAACCACATCATCTGCAGATAGAAGAGATGCATTTCTAAGCTCCCCAAACCGAGCGCTTTCCTCACCTCGACTGCACCCTGAGATCCTGTTCATGAACTCAAGAACAGAATACAAACAAAGACAAAGTACAACCTTGGCAGAATCCAACACTCATCGAAAACATGTCTGATAGCGATAGCCCAGTTACCTCCAGTACCCTCAAGAGTACCCTCCGCTGGACTTCCCAGGGAACATAGGCAAGGCATAGAAGTTAAAATCGGTTTGGGCGTCCTTTCCAGAAGCCAGGAGTAAACTGTCCCAGGAAGCTGAGAAGTGCGATTCCCCCATAACTGGAACACAACCTCCTGTCCCGCTCTTTAAAAAGTGTGACTCCCAGAATGCCTTTTGAGAGTCAATCTGCCTCTCATAAGGCATTTTGCTGGTTGGTCCTGCATAACTAATGAAGGTGGGTATGAGTTGTCAGGAGTCTTTAGGAACAGTGGTCTTAATTGTCTACTGGGGTATTTAAAATCTCTCGCAAGACAGTTTTTGCCATCGTCCACACCTGCACTCACATTAAACTAACGACTCACATGATACCCCAACAGACATCAAGACAACTCTGTCCCTAACGACACCTGACGACTCATACCCACCCTCATTAGTTATACACGACCAACTGCCCACGACTCTCCATGTAGCTCACTGACTAATTAACCTCTCTGGCCTGGCTCCGGAAGAGTGCCCCAGTCTCTCCCAGGAAGGAGGGGGCTGTATTTTGTATTTAATCATTTACTGTTTTCAAGATAAATGCAGTTATATTACGTAGGACTTTCCTGAAATTCAACAGCAAGCTATTAGGAAACTTTGATTTCTGTATCAAGGTTGTTACTACTCACACTTGACTTATCAGGTATCATATGATAAGTCTATATTTACATACATTTTTTCACCAAACAGTTAGCCAACATTAAAATAATATTCATACTAATGAAAAATAACAATACTTGTATGGCACCGTTCCAAACCCTTTATTCCGAATTTATAATCCTCTTCAGCATACATTTTTAGGGGAATGACGCAAACTCAAAAAGAGCCAGTCAATCTAATTTATGACAATCTTATTTATAACAGTTGTTTTCCAAGGGAATAAAAGTGTATAATTTTTTTTTTTTTTGAAGTTGATGTTAAAAGTTTTTTCAACCACAGATGAAGTTTTAATACTTGCTGTAAACGTTGCATTGTATTGTGTTTACTGCGACCCCACCCTCACGTGTCGGTGCAGTTTCGCCCTGAGCTACGTCTCTCTTTTACAGATTTATAAACCACAGTAGAATTACTGCAAATAGGTTTATTGCTCTGTAACACCCCCTCCAGCTGGTCACTCTGAATACGATTTTGTCCTTAATTGACTTGCATGGATAAATGGGCCTGAATAAATATGAAATAAACACAGGATCATGCGTTGCTAATAATACCCAAAGCGAACATTTGACTGTGTTGGATCAGTCCTTCAGTGCAGCACGATGGGTACAAACCAGGCTCCTAGCCTCGCTGAATGCCCCTTTGTTGGCATGGTGCTGACGTTATGTTTTAATGAAGAAAGGAGATGATGAGGAGGGGGAACATTTACATTCATGGCTCCTAGAAGAGCCCATCACTGCAGCATTTTATAGCATAGAGTAATTAAGGGGCCCCAGAACCCCCAGATTATGGGGGATGCTTTCCCCATGATGACACAGTATGGTGATGACTATTGACTCCATCCAGAGTATGTTGTATGTTATGTTTGCAATGACGTCACTGAACAAACCCCAGTGGGAAACTCTAATGAAATGTTCTGCGGTGAATCATGTGGCTGACACCACGGATATAAATGATTACTCTGATGATAATAATAAAAATATTATTTGTGAAGTATATTCCCTAATAAATTAGTTAAAATTGCTATGATAAATATTTGTATAAAAGGGGTCATAAGAGATTTATCGCTCAAATCTGCAGCTACCCTCAGCATATGGAGCCTAAAATGAAGTTGTGGCCTTTTGTTTAACTGTTTTGGCCACAAATTCTTTGGTCCAGTTCCCTGTTATCATTGTGTTTTCTGGACATAGCATGCTTTTCTGCCAAAAAATTAAAGCAAACACTTTTTAATAGTGGACCATTCATCCTGAGCATATCCAGAACTGCAGTTCTTGTTGAGCGTTCTTGGTCTGCAGTGGTTGGTACCTTCCAAAGTGGTCCATGGAAGGAAATTTTTATTGTAGCTCATGGGTTTTCCTATCTCACAGAAGAACAATACTGCAGTACAAAATGTCTAAATAATCAATGATATCATATGATGATATCAGATTATCAATGATATGATAATCAATGAAGATCAGCAAAGGCTGGTTTAAGGACGCCTAACCTCATTCCAAGGAACTAGGATTACAGGAAAAAACGGTTCAATGACAGTGAAGGACCGACAACAGTACAACACCATGGCAGATACACACAAGACCCAAAAAACAAGAATCATTAATAAACCACTTTCGTTTTTACTGCTATTCTATGGGGAAAACAGACAATGTTTTCTGTGAAAGTAAAAAGTAATGGTATAATAAGTTGGAAAATACCACAAAGTTATCAGAAAATGGCAAAATTTTTAATTATAGAACAGTTTTTATTTTAACAAGATGTTGAAGTTGTTTCATGTATTTGTTAAATAATGTTAATTTGAATTTTTAAAAAAAGTCTATACCCACTGTTATTTTACTGTATTTTCATGCAATTTCCTGTATGGTTTACTCTAATTCCTAAGGTGCTATAAGCAATGGGGTTCTATAACAAGACCACAAACATTCTTGGGTTGTTGTTAAGACATTCTCAAAGAATATTTCCGTTAGACCATATACCTGTTTCTATTTATTGTTGGTACTGTAAAAATAGTTTAGCAATTGAATAAAGTTCTCAGCATTATAGTTGTATCTACCTATCTACAGATAGATGGATGGATGGATGGATGGATGGATGGATGGATAGATAGATAGATAGATAGATAGATAGATAGATAGATAGATAGATAGATAGATAGATAGATAGATAGATAGATAGATAGATAGATAGATAGACGGACGGATGGATGGATGGATGGATGGATGGATGGATGGATGGATAGAAAAGATCCTTTGAGGACTAACCTGAACCAAGCTACATCATGCCAAATATTGATTGGATGGATGGATTGATAAACTGGAGAGGAAGGCTGGATCTATCCTTGGAGCTTATTGACGCTCCTCTGCTCTACTCAAAGACAGCTTCAGTCTTTTTTACTATCCACCACCACCAAATGGGTGGTGGTGGATAGTGAGGAAGTGATTGATCAATTGATTTATGACATCACTTGATCAATTTAAAGCACAATCAGACTACTAAAGGCCTGAAACTCTTGTTTAAAATATAAATATAAATCTGACATTCACGTTTAAATAAAGGCATAGATACGATCAAAATCAAGCTTTAAGAACAAGATGGAGATGTTAGAATGTGGAGACATGACCTGTAGTTCCACAGATACACATGAGTTGTCTTTTACTTCTTCTTACATCTCATTTAAATGTGCAGCACTTAATGAATCCATTCTCTTTTCCCAGATTTTGTACAGGACATTTCAAGTACAATTACAGTATCAACTTTGCAGCGGTCCAATGTTGGCTTCGATCCTTTGTTGTTTTGTAAGCGTCGTCCAAATTTCAAAAAGCTAAATTTAACAGGCTTTGAAGTCTTAACTTGTCAGGGGGTGGGCCCTGTACTGGTCGGACCGCCTCCGCGGATCTGGCTCCAGGGTGAAAGTCGTCTTTGAAGACTAGACCGGGGTAAGTTATTTCAATAGGCCTCTAGTTCGGTCGAGGGGTAACGTTGCAGTCGTATGGGGGAGGGAGCAAATAAGAGAGGACAAGGAGCAAGAGAGGGAGAAGGAGAGGAGTCTTTGAAATGAGGCACCTGTACGTTTGAGGCTTGCAAGAACAGGTATGTTCCCAGGGGTTAGGGGCTTTGGAGAATTCAAAGTCATTTCAGTCATCTCCAATGCTCATAATCTACTCTGAGACGTAAGGAGGACGGATGGGATATGATGTTGATACACTCACACAGGCCTGAACATGTTCTAAAACAACTGGATGGATGGATGGGTGGAATTTGTGCGCTCTCTCATACACACACACACACACACACACACACACGTGAACAAATACACACACTCACGCAAATAGGCAAATAGCATGCACAGGCACACGGACACACGCACAAACACGTGCACACAAAGACACAAATGAATAAACACACTGACAAAACACACACACATATGCACAGGCACACGGACGCACACATACACACACACATGCATGCACACAAATGAAAAAACCCATACACACACATGCAAAGCCACAAATTAACAAGCACACCCAAACACACATACAGACTCACACACATACGCAAACAAATTAACAAACACACGCACACCCATGCATACACATACACGCACAAACGCACACACACATAAAACAATAACAACAAAATAATCAAATGAACAATTTTACAAAACAGAAAAAGGTCAATCTCTTTCATCCAAAAGCTGAAGACTCCTAAAAATCTACATCAACAAGAAGGTAATCTTTATTCTGGAATAAGCGGAAAAAATGGAATATTACAGTGCGAAAAAGAAGCTCGGTGGAAGATTCCTTCAGAGATGATCAAAGAGTAAGGTTTGCCTCGTGGCGACATGATGGGAAAGTGGATGAGGAAACAAGTATTTAAATAAGAGCTAGATGTCGACCCTCGGGATGGCGTGTTATTCTGCTTGTGCACAGTCAAAGTCTCTCGCTTCATGGTTCCACTTCAGAATCTCAACTGTTAACGCTACATTTTCATCTAAATAGCTACGGTGAAAAAGCTGGAATCACTTAAAGCAGCCACGCATTAGGGAAGGAGATATGCCTTATTCTTCAACCATCTAAATATTCTGTCCATTCATCCGTCCATGTTCTTCTGCGGTGGGGTGTGACAGCAAACCTAATAGGGCATTTCTTACATCCACAGCAACACTTTCCAGCTCATTCCTGGGGATCCTGAGATGTTCCCAAGCAAGATTGGATTTATGGTCCCTCTGGCGATTTCTGTATATAACTTGGGATCTCCTCAAAGTTGGACGTGCCTGAAAAACCTCCAAAGGGAGAAGTCCCGGAGGCTAACCTAACCAGATGCCCAAACCTACCTCAACTGTCTCCTTCAAACACGATGGAGCTGCTTCTCCGCTCCAAGCTTCCTCAGGATGTCTGAGCCCCTCACCTTAGCTCTGAGGCTGAGCCCAGCCCCCCTACGAAAGAAACCACATTTGGGCTTCTTGTATTCATGACCTGGTTCTTTCGGTCACGACCTAGAGCTGATGACCATAGTCCAGCGTTAAACTGAAAACCCTCCTTTCCAGCTCTTTCTTCCCCACAACATCCGGATACAACACCAGCATTACGGCTGATACTGTACCAACGGCCTGTTCATGTCACAGTTCTTTTACCCATCACTTACAGAACTAGACACCAACATACTTAAACTCCTTCGCTTGAAGCAGCAGGAAGGAGTTCTCTCAGGTAGCCAGAAACAGAAACTCCAATGGATGTTAATGACGCTACGCATCAGCAAATGTTTGCTAACGTGTTCGCTATAAGAATTTTTACAGTGGATTACAACTGGATTGATTTTGGGAAAGGGAGGTTACACATTTAGAACTTTTTTTTAATGAAGATCACTGTTATTTGGACAAATCGTCTTAAAATTTGGTACAATTAAGTCCAACCTTGGTGCATATGAATTAACTCCAGGAGATCTATCTTTGAATTGATTATTTTTTTTGAGCATAACTTCAGAGTCAGAATCAGAGAACCAGGGGGATTGCTTCATACAACATAGCGAAGTTGGGGCTTTTCGGGGATTCAACCTTGCTGTTGGGGATGACAGCATAGGGCTTGTTCCTGATGATTTCAAGCGAAGGTCAATAAACTTTCTCAATTAAGTATTGAGCCAAACAGTTATTCATCTATTATCTGTAACCGTCCATCCTGTTGCGGTGAATGTAATTAACATGCGAGTTCTTCATTTACTGATCACAAAAATATGTAACCTCGAAACCATTTGCCATTAGATTTCATGAAATAAACCTCCCTTGTTTGAATTGTCCAAGATGCATCTAACTAGTTGTTTCCACATTAACAAGTAATGTAAAGTAAACAACACCCACGTTTCATTTTCTGAACACAATCAACTAAACGCTGTTATGTTGATTTTTTTTCTAAACAGGTTTGTTGAATTAACTAAAAACAGTTATGTATTCCCAAACACTTTAACTATTAAATCAATCGAATGAAACCGTGTTTTTAATTTGAACCATTTAGTTCTTTCAACGCAAAAAACTGAATGTGATTCAAGCTATGTTCATAAAGTTACATTGGGGGCACCCACTAACAACTATGTTGTAAGAGGGTGCCCCCAAGAGGCCAATTCATGTTAATATCTCAACCCAGTTCAAAATAATTTACTTTGTGACATTTGGTTTCACCTGGGTCACAAAACCTTAATCCTCTGGCTGACACTTAAGGTTCTGACCATCTCATCCCGGACTTCCTCCACCGGCCTCAGGGGTTTTGTCAGTGGAGGAGCTGCTCCTGTCGTATCATGCTGGGGCAGAGATGTTTACGGGGAAATCCACTTAAAGCATCTCCTACAGGCCTTCAAGCAACATCATCTGAATCCAGTTCAGATGATGTCTGATGCAAAAGAAGTGACACAAGGCTGGTACATCTCATTTAAAACCAAAGAATGGTTTTCCTTTTCTTCTTAGATTACTTGAAAACAACACAACACAGTCGTGCAGATGTGTTGTATAGCCATATCAGACTTATTCTTTTTTTCTTTGAGTGTAGTAATTTCTCTGTGTTCACTAATTCATCCCACTTTGTAAAAACAAAACAAACTGTTTCTTCCATGTGCTTGGAAAAAAATGATGCTGATTTCAGTGTTCTATAAATAATAGAGAGAAGTTCGATGAGATCATGGAGGAAGACTTTCGGTCGGCCCCGAAGAAATTCTGGCAAACCGTCCGGCGTCTCATGGTGGGGAAAAGCGATACTTCGTCCACTCTGTCTGCAGGCTGGATGGGGACTTGCTGACCTCAACTGAGAAAGATATCGGGTGGTGGAAGGAATACTTTGGGAATCTCCTCAATCCCACCAACACGTATTCCCAGGAGGAACCAGAGTTGGATGACTTGGAGGTGGGTCCGCTCATCACTGGGTCAATGGGAACGTCGACGCCAGGGTACTGGAGAGGAGAGTCCGGTCGATAGTCAAACCTCAGATTCAGGAGGAACAATGCGGTTTTCGTCCTGGTCGTGGAACACTGGACCAGCTCTATACCCTCCCGAGGGTGCTGGAGGGGACATGGGAGTTTGCCCAACCGGTACACATGTGCTTTGTGGATCTGGAGAAGGCTTACCACCATGTCCCTCAGGTCCTCTTTTGGGTTGTGCTCCGAAAGTATGGAGTGGATGGCCCACTGCTACGGGCCGTCCAAACTCTGTACTGTCGGAGTCAGAGTCTGGTTTGCATTGCTAGATTTGTTTCCAGTTGCGGTTGGACCCTTTGTAGCCGATTCTGTTCTTAATATTTATGGACAGAATTTTTAGGCGCAGCCAAGTGGTGGAGTGCGAGTGGCGGGTTCGGTGGTCTTAGGATCCTGTCTCTGCTTTTTGCGGAGGATGTGTCCTATTGGCACATTGGAACACTGACCTCCAGCTCGCACTGGGACGATTTTCAGCCGAGTGTGAAGCGGCCGGGATAAGAATCAGCACCTTTAAGTCTGAGGCCATGGTTCTCAGCCGGAAAAAGGTAGAGTGCTCACTCCGGGTCGGGGAGGAGTTTTTGCCCCAAAAGGAGGAGTACAAGTATCTCGGGGTCTTGTTCAAGAGTGAGGGAAAAAGGGAGCAGGAGATGGATAGACGGATCGGCGCGGCGTCTGCAGTGATGCGGACGCTATATCGATCCGTTGTGGTGAAGAGAGCTGAGCCGAAAGGCAAAGCTCTCGATATACCGGTCGATTTACGTTCCGACCCTCACCTATGGTCATGAACTGTGGGTCATGACCGAAAGAACGAGGTCGCGGATACAAGCGGCTGAAATTAGTTTCTTCTCCACAGGGTGGCTGGGCTCAGCCTTAGAGATAGGGTGAGGAGCTCAGACATTCGGGAGAGGCTCAGCAGGAATGATATAAGGTTTGTTTCTAAGCATAAATAAGAATAAATGTTTAGGGTTAGAATTATACATGTAAAAGTAATGAAAGCCACCAACTTTCCTGCTAGTAACTTCCAGATACCAATTGTTTTTTCCTCTCTCTCTCTTTCCCGCTGACTAATTGTCTGTCCAACATTTTGACTCTTTCTCAACCTTGTTAATCTCCTCTCTGGCCTGTTCCTATCTCCCCCTCTCCATCTGTCCCTCTGACGGCTTCAGAGAGGGATGGAGTCGGGCCAAACCCCAAATAATGCACAACAAAGTTTGCATCAGAAAACCCAATCGCAGACATCTACTCCCAGAAATCAGAAGCTGCCCTGCACTTCAGACACGGCAGTCCAAAAGAAGCGATCTTTGTTTGCGTGAGAGGACACCACAGCAGAGATGTGAGGTATGAGTGAACTGTGAGCGGAGCACCGGTCGGGTAAAAGGGCACATGTTACTCACCATGACCGATTCTGAAGAGCTGTGAGACAACGTTCACATTGCATTCAGTTGTTGGTGTTCTTGGTCTGTCGGTGAAACTGTAGCAGTTCTGACGGAAGGTTCTTCCTTGACAATGGAAACAGAAGTTGTCAAAGCCACCACCTCCAGCAGGTAAATCCAGTTGGTCTGCAAAGTGAGTGAGGTTAGATTTAGTCAACACCTATGCCAACACCTATGCCAACACCTATGCCAACACCTACGCCAACACCTACGCCAACACCTACGCCAACACCATATCCAATAAGAGCAGCAGATAAGGTTTCTCTCACAGGAAACGCCCAATTGTCTATCCAGCCATTAATATATTTGGTGAAATGGACTATGAACTGTGTTTGTGTGTAAGTGTGTGTGTGTGCACGCGCGTGTGTGTGTGTGTGTGAGTGAAGTAAGCGATAATAAAACTGTTGTGAGTGTGACGTTCAGGTGTCTTCTACTCTTTTAGGTCTGAGAGATTAGAAGGGGAGGATAGCTGCTCAACATGTCAACCAGCCACTTCCTGTCATTGTTATTGATTTATTTATCATTAATAGTAGTAGAAGTAATATTAATAGTAGTAGTAATTATAGTAATAACAGTTATATTAATAGTTATAGAAGTACTTATAATATCAATGATAGTAGTCATAGTAGTAGTGGGAATAATAGTTGTAGTAGGGATAATTGTAATAGTAGTAGTAGTAGTTATAGAAGGAGTATTACTAGTAGAAGTAATAGCAGCTGTTATAGTAATAATAGTTATAGTAGTCGTAGTAATAGTTAGAATAATAGTAATAAGGGTATTAGTTTTAAAAACAGTAGTTGTAGTAACAGTAGTGGTAGAAGAAGTAATAATAGTAGTAATAGTAACAGTAGTAGTAGGAGTGGTATAACCAAGAATTTCCCTGTAGAGCAGTGGTGGATGAAGTATTCAGATACTTCACTGGAGCACTAAAACAGCTAACATAAGAACTTTAATTCTACACAGTGAAAATACTCCACCACAGGTAAAATTCATGCCCTAAAAACTTCCCTGTTGTAAAAGTATTTGATTATAATCAGCAAAATCTTCTTATAATATGAAAGTAACTAAGAAAGAGTACTTCTCTTGTGTAGAATGTTTTGTTATGAGTATTACTTACATCTGTGTTAATGTGGAGGCCATAGTTTCCACCGCAGTGTTAAAGGTTGCTGTTATCTTAACTACTGTTTCAACCTCTAAGATCATCAAAGCACTTTTATGGAATGGGTCCTTAAAAGTCAACTTTTCCTAACCTTTCATTCACTTTTATTCTCCATGTAATCCATGACAGATTTTAGGAAGGGTACACAAAATTGAACTCTAAAATAGTAACTAGTAACAAGTAACAGACCACAGAAGTGTGGTACAAATACCGGAAATTTGTATTTGTACAGTGTTTGAGTAAATGTCCAGTCATTTTATTTATTTACAGAAAACTTCTGTGTCTGCCATTATAATACAGTTCATGTAGACCTGGGATAAGGAATGTAGCTGCTCGACCTGATTGATAATGAAAGGTTGTTTTCAAGGTCACCACAGTGTGTCAGAAAAGGCCACGCAAAGATTTTATCTTTTTAATAGTTAGAATTTGATATCCAAGACTAAGTTCATAATTAACCGTCAAGGGCCCAGACCCATTCCTCTTATAGGGTCACATAGGGGGGTCACATGGACCAAAACATAGAACAAATTTCTGGAATTGTGAATTGATTTTGAATACTTCCCCCTGATCCCTTGTCAGAGATCTCTAATCTTACATCTGGTTTTTAATAATTAATTGAATAATTAATAATTAATTCTTTCTTTAATTTGTTAACATGAAAATAAAACAATAAAAAAAATAAAACTCAACAACAATCTATGTCACTATTCCCATGAATAAACATAGAATCTTTCTAGGTTGTTTTTTGGGTGTGAGTTGCTGTTGCAGACACCAGAGGGCAGTAGAGCACATGACTTCCGCTTGAGCTGACAAATGTGAGAAAGATCAGCCCAAAGTATAACATCTGTGTCACGACAGTGCTGTTTTAGGATAAGGTACATGTAGCTCATATATTTGGCTGTGACTTCCACTAACAGAGAATGAGGTATAACAGCCATGAGGAAAGATGCAGGTTCTGATGTGTGACGATCGGTGATGACATCATCGGTTTGGGGCCGGATGTCGTCTTTCTCAGTGTTGCATCAGATTAATGTTGAGTCCTCCTACAACAACATATCAATGGAGCAAATATCTGAATCCCGGATCAACCAATTGAAACATTTCATAAATTTGAGCAACTGCCATACATTTATAACACCAGCTGTAACATCATGAATGTTATCACGGATAATTTGGTTGCTGAGACTACTATTATTGATCATAAATAGGGGGTCATGTATTCTTGTAATATAATGTTTCTATGTCATTAACTCTCCAACTCTGTGTTTCAGTCCCAGGTTTCAGCTAAGTGTTTATGTGCATGTAAATTCTGATCACCTCTTGGCCTCAACAAGGTTGTGGGCTTCATGGGTTAGAACTGGAAAGCTTGCCGGCTATAGGTCCTGTGGCACCATACCCCTTTGTTCACTCGTCCTTGTTCACCCTCTTTGATTAAAAAAAATAGGTATTAGCTCCAAATAATAATAAAACATAATAGGCTAGCAGGTGTAGGTCCCTTACCAAGATTAAACTGCATCTATTTCTTTCTTTCTTGGCCTAAAGCATAAATATATATGCTGACTGATTAAAAAAAAAGAAAAAAGATTAATATTCCATCACAGTGAAAACCCATTAGATCTCTAAATTAAAGACGGACTCAAACTTCTCATTGTTAACGCAGACATATGACCATTACCTGTCATTTTGCACTTTATCACGCCTCCACTGAGGTGAATTCATGAACTTCATGGAGGGAGGCTCATTATGGTCTCTCATTTAGTCATATACTCATGCTAGTTTTGTATGGAAACATGTGCAGTGAAGTGGAATACTCCTTTCACATGTTATTTTTAACACAACCTTAACTAAATATGCTTAAATCCTGAAACGGGCACAGCACAGCAACAACAGGCCATTAGGAGGCTGCTGCAGGGTCTTGCCCTTTTTGCATGTGATGCTTGTTGATTGCAAATAGTAGTGTTGTCTGCCTGCCAGTACAGTGAGCGCAAATGTGGCCCGTCTGACAAAAGGAGCGCTCTGTCAGCTCTCTGTGCAAACAAAGCAAGGCTTATCCGGGACAACAAAGTGCTTGCAGAGACCCTAAGACAATTATGGAGAGAACAGTCAACAGGCACTGTTCCACTGGGTGGATTTAGGTCGATTCAGAATCAAAAGGTGTCTTTGAATCATTTGTCTCGATTAAAGGCAAAATGCCATTCGGTACAGAAACGGTATGAAAGATGGATTAAAAAAAAACAGAAAGGGTGGAGTGAGCTGACAAGGACTGTTGGTGTCTTTCTCATTCACACCGAACGTGTACATGCAAAGTTGAGGAAGCATTATCTGCACACACACACATACATACACTCATTCAAATGACGAACCAAATGACTGCAGAGTAACGGGTGCTCAGGTTGCAAGGATGAGTTTCTCTAGCATCTTCATTCAGGGTTAAAATGACACGGACGTCTTTACACCTAAACATCTCATAGCAGAAGTAAAAAAATAAAAGTAAGAAACATTACTTGACCAGATAGAGAATGTGGGTTTCAACATTTATTATGACGACATGAAATAAAGGAGCACATCCTGGTAGAGAAAATGAGATCATAATATGTAGATGGTGGGATTAGACGAGTAGAATGAGTAAGAATCTAGTTGAGGGAGGGTGTGGGAAGGCTGCAGGCCAAACAAACACTGCAATGGATACGCCATGAATTCTAGGAGGTATCAGAAAACACATCCACCACCCGCCCCCTGCAGATGGCTGCAGTCCCAGGGTGTGACCCCACCGACCCCTCATTGTCCATCCCATCTTTGCTTAAAACACCCAGCCTTTAGTTTACGCCGAAGCCGACTTCAGTGAGCACATATGGGCGTTGCTGTTTACCCTGCATGCCGTGTATTTACTGCACAAACCTATTAAAAAAACAAGCCATGATACTCTGACGGAGGCTCTGTGTGCTTTAATTCAACATGCATGCTGGAGCCGAGACACGATACAATGTAATGATACTGTTGGTGCAAGGTCATAATTAAGGAAGAAAGCTGTGGAGGGAGGTGGAGGAGGTGAAGCTGATGGTACTGAAACCAGCAGATGCTACAATTTTGCCAATATGAAAAATATTTCAGTTTTTTTTCATTACGATTGTCAGGATATTACCGTCAAACATTTAAATTATCAACAATAATAAAAATGTTTAGGGTCACGAATTGATGCAAAGGATCGTACAGTGCATCCCAGGATTATTGACACCTTTGAAAAAAAAAAGAAGAGTAAAATGAGACCCAATACTCGTCTTTATCATCTACGAGCTGAGGTCCAACCACGGCCCACTTAAAGCTTCCTGACAGATTTGGTTTTCATAAGAAAACTGCGGGTATTTGATTGAGTCCATGTACCCATGTATTTATACACGATGTATCAAACATTATCAGAGATCCACCACAATACTTCACAGTGGATATGAGGAGCTTTTTTTCTATGGCTATCTTGCTACACCACAGTCGTCTTTGACGTTTTGTTTTTAAACCAAAATCTCTCCTCTGAATTATTACACTGGAACCAGTGGTGTTTGGCAAACTGTAGGCGTTTTTTGAAATTATTCATTCAGAACATTTGGGCATCCCCACTTGTCCTTATGCCTTCAAATTAATTAGATCACCGGGTTAAATTCAAGAAAGTTAAATAATAAGTATAGAAATGTCTAATGGATCGTTTATGGTCATGGAGATGAGTTACTGGGACGACCTAAAACCTAAAAGCAGACGGACGATTTCTTATTGGAAAGTTGACTGAGCATCAAGACAAACATGAAAGGGGATTTTGGGATTGACCCACTTTGAATTGTTTTGGATCCACCCACCTTAATCACAGGCTCCGACTTTAATCTTCAGGGAGGATCCCCAGTTGTGTATCTTTATTTGAGTGTGTGTGTGTGTGTATGTGTGTGTTGGTGTAAGTCGTGGTTGAGCTGTGTGTAGCAGCCAGGGCGGACTGAGCACACAGTAACGTTTAAGATTATCTCCAGGATGTGTAACTACTGGTTCAATGCTGACTTGACAAATAATGTTAGTCAGCGTCTTTTTTGTTATAAACTTACGTTTAAAAGTCGGTGAACAGAAATACCAGCTGGGCTCAACTACTTCTTCCATAACTAACATCACTTCTTGCATTTACAATCTTATTAAATTTGTATCAGCGTATGTAAAAGCTGATACAAAACGATTTCATCCCAACACGTGTGAACAATACAGGAATTCATCAGTGTCAGTATTTCAACAATAATGAGGGGATTTTAATACTTTGTCAGGACAATTCTACTTATTATGTATTTTTTTTCTTTTCTACAAAAGGTTTAAGTTCAAGTGTTATTTTTTTTATTTGCAGTAAATGAATGAATTAAATATAAACTTATACAGATGTCTTACATCTTATAATGAATATTTTTATTTTCCCTATTTCCCTTTTATTTAGTTTTTTAACCTGTTAAATTATGTGAAATTTGCTTAAGTTAAGTTAAATAATCACTCATTTTTAAGTGACTTGCTTTCTTTGGTGCTCAGAACAAATTGAAATAAAGTTTAGCTTATTTAAAACTTTTAATTACCTTTGAGATGAAGTATGTGGTTTCTCAATAACACATTGTTCACTTACTGTTTAATTAAAGTTGTTCAATTCAAAGAAGACATTCAGGCTCCACTATAATTAAAACTTGATTTTCAGATCAAAATTGCATTTTCGTAATTTTAACTAAAAATTGTTTCACATACAACCGTAAACAAAAAATGTTAACACGGATAATTGAAATGCAGTTAATCCTTTATTCAGTAGCTATAACACACTGAACAAACAAAAAGTATGCAGGTCAAACATTAGTAAAAAACATACAGAATAGAAGAAAACAACATAAAAGTGGTTGAATACTGTAAACTTCAAATTGTAAAATGAACAAAAGATTTTAGGTCAATTAACTTAAAACTTTTACTATTTGGTCCTACAGTACATTTGATTAGTGACACACCTGCAATAACCGTTCCGTTTCAGAGATTCTCTATAATCCCCACTTTAGTTGTACTTAACTTTTATTCATGTATTACCTATAGAACACATACGTGCAACACGTCAACAAATACTAGAAGTAGTCGTCCAGGTTCCAGGAATTACTTGGTGTTAGTCAATTTGGCATGAGATGGATGAGAATAAAGATAATAATAATAAAATTATTAATAATAATGATAATAATAATACTAACATTAATAATACTAATAATAATTCTTAGACAATAAAAAATCATTTTATTTGTGGAGTACTAAAAGTGGCTTAACAGGTTAATAAAAAACAATTAAAACAAGATTGAAACAGGAATTGAATCATAAACAGCTCAGATACCAGCGACCCAGTCTTCACAACTTGACTGTAGTCCAGTCTATAATAATTTCACACATATCTTATTTTAGAAGCCAAAGTACAGGAGAAAATGAATTTATTGAAAACTATTTTCTGAATGTTAAATGTTTTCATAATGGAGGTATTGGTGGTGGTATGAAGGTATGAGCTCTCTGTTTGTTCTCCACTTCATCAGGACTGGAGTAGTAGATTTACTGTCAGAGTAAGATAGAAGGAGTCATGTGTCCCTGGAGAAAGAATGTGCCTATGGCTTCTAGAACCAGAGTCGCTGGAAATAGTCCCCTGGCCTGTTGTTAATTATATCCCTGAGAAGTCGGAGGATATTATTGAATCGTCATCGCCTCCGCGTCCACCGCCGATCCTTCGTGATAACACGATAACTTAAATACTTTTTCACTTACCATTTTCAGATTTCATACCCACATTAAAATAATAATAATAATAATAATAATAATAATAATAATACATTTAATTTATAATGCACTTTACATTTGGATCAAATCTCAAAGTGCGTGTGGAAGAACTGGATTGATTTTGGGTAGTTATATATTTCTGCCACTAGAGGGAACTTTTTCTCCAAACGTTTCGGGCCCTAATTTCTCAACTGATGGTCCGATCATCATATCGTGCCACATCATATTCTACCATAATAATTTATATTTTAAGCACCAGCTTTTATATTAGGAACATTGTTCTGCCACTGATCCTTCATGCTAACGTAATAACTCAAAAACTATTTCATGGATGTTTTTTGGGATTTTGTGCCAACATAAACCTTGGTGCGAGGAAGAACTGAATTGACTTTAGGTGAAACTGGTTACATACTGCAGACAATAGGCGGAGTTTTATCCCTTACGAATTTCGGACATGACTTCCTAATAGTTCAATTAAGTACAAATTTGGTGCATATAAATAGACTCCCAGAGTTTTATCTTGTATATATCAACTCTTACTCTAGTTTTTCATATTTTACTCAATACAGGGAGCTTTTTTTAATGAAAAAAGACTGTTTCTTAGGCATGACTTTACATTTACTTTGAGTTCAGTCAGGGGGATTGCTCGTACAACACAGTGCAGGCGTAGTTTATTCAGTTTTCTCTTTTATAAATGAGGCACCTGGGTGTGGAGCTGATGCAGTTCGGAGCAGCGAGCTGCTGAGATATCCAGCTCACTGACTGACGCTCCTTTGTTTCTGACACCCAGCCAACATCTTCCCAGCACCTGACATGTTTCCCACATGCTTCACATTTGCGTGTTTCACATATGCAGAACTCCTCCACACTTCTAACTTTACTGACAACCACATTCTTTGTGCTGTTTTAAGTTTGTTCAGTTGTTCCTAGTTAAATCAATATGCCCTCAGTTTGTGTCTCCCACGTTTCAGCCACGGCTTTAGAGACAGTTCCTGACAGCATCTGTTTTTTAGAATCCATTTTTCCCCCATTTGGTACGTGTAAATGATCAATACGCATATTCTGCAAAATACTAAATCCAGCTTTTGTCTGCTGACTCCAATCATGGCCGGTTGAAGTTTAAGATTAGTATCATACTTTCATCATAAATAAGGTTAAATCAGACACAATAGTTACCGTATTTAATTAAAACACTCCAAAGGTGCAAGTTGCAACTTTATTAATACTTCACGTCGTGAGGTCATGATGTAACATACCAAAAATGTAATCTTCTGTAGTATATATCCAAAACCTACGTCCGGCTAAAATATCATCCAAATCTGTCCATTAGTTTTTCCATAATCTCCCTAACAGACAGACAGACCAATAAAGGTGAGGGAAAAAGGAAACTTTAATCAATTATAAATTCTACTTTGATATTATTGGATAGGTCCATATGCCAGTTATGCGGATTTCGCATAAAGTCATTGACGTTTTGGGGAAAGAGCTGAAAGAATTCTCTTATATTTATGTGTAGATTTAATATTTAGATTTAAAATGAATATTTAGATTCAACATTAAGACGTTACATTATTAAATATTTAGATATATTATTTGATATATTTTTCTAGGATGATAAATATCTTCTAAGTTAATGAATATTACTGTAAATGTGATTTAAAAAAAAGTTTTTTGAAACTGCTTTTTAAATGTTGTTTTATGCTAATATTTGCAAAATGCTGCTGTAGAAATCCTCATGTGTTTCTATACAAATGGCACCTGTACGATTGGAATGGGTTTGTGTGTATTTATTCACTTATGAAAATTGTTTCTGTTAGTTTAGATATTGTCAATTTCTGATTGTGTCACGAATTTCAAGAAAAACTCAGGGATCTCCTCGAGTCAACACCTACTCAACTATTGTTGAATTCAAGGCTGAGCTCAAGTCTTCTCCAAATCCACTCTGAATCTCTTCAACCAGTCAGGCAACAAATCCCTCTAAAGGTGAATAGTTTCTTGAAAACTCTTAGTCTCTCTTTGTATTCAGTGAGCAGCAGCTATTTGTGCTTACAGGGGTGTTGTGACGGGTGTGTGCGTAGTGTGACAGGCTCTAAGCACATTGTGTATTAAGAGGATTTTCACTAAGTACTTCCCGACTCGCTGCATGGTTACAGCATTATCTTCACTAGGTGGTGTAGAACGTTTTACAATTTGATATTGTGTAAAACAGTGTAAATATTTTCCCACAGTTTCATTGATGACAGCCTGACCCAGGATATGAAAAGTGCACCGTGACTTATTTCGGTGCAAATTTAACTGACGAAAGGAAAGAAAGCCCTGGTTGTTTGTCAGAGGGTTGAGTTGGAGATGATGCATACAGGAGGGGGTGGAGGTGGAGGATCTGGCATCTTTAGTCTTATTAAAATTAGCAATACCAAAGAGAGAGAGTAAATAAAAAAAAAAAAATATTATTCATATTTCATAATAATCCATAATGTGATTGATTAAAATTAGTGTTATTGATACATTACTTGAATGAATGTATGAGCGTAATATTAATCACTTTATTTTAATGTTTTTTATATACTATCAAAGAACATTAAATGACGCAAAAAATATTCAATTCAGAGTGTCAAAAAAAGAAAGAATCCATGTTTCATAGAGAAACTTTAGTTTTATGGTAGGAATGTCATTTAAAAAAAAAATGACTTTGCTTACTTCAATCTCATTTTGCTAATTTTCGTAAAAGGTCACATTCTGTGGGGCACGTGTCGGCCCTAGGTGGGTTTACATGAACAACTTCCTTCTTTCAGAATGAAATCATTTTTGACAGAATATTCCTCTCTGACTGGTTACATCGGAAATGGTGTTCACATGCCAATCGGTAGAGCTGTAATCAGCTGAGTGAGGAACGCAAAAGAGACCAATATATGAGTATATGAGTTTTATCAGATGGTGGGCATCGATCACGTGATCGGGGCAGTTTTTTTCTTCTTTCTGTTACTGTTATCCTTTTAATGAAGAAAAAGCTTGATATTAACTCCTAGGTTTACTCCCATAGCCTACTGGAGACCCAGGGCAGGGAGGGAGAGAGGAAGAGGCGACACAAAGCCCTGTCGGTCCCTCTGTGTGGTTTTACTCTGACTAAGGTTACATCATTACGACGTTAACTACATGAAGTCATTAGTGAGGCAGTGTCGTGTGGTAAACGCAGAAGCAGAAACTCCTCATTAAACGCTTTTTATTCTGAAAACCCAGATAAACCTGTGCCATTGGACTTTCACAGCGGTCTTCCTCCTATTTAATGACTTAATTATTGCTGCAAAACAATTGACGTTGGTCACCAGAAATGCTAACATTAACACCATCGGCAACGTACAAACATCATTCGTTCTCTGTAACCTGTTCAGGGTGGTGCGGGCTGGAGCCCATCCCAGCTCCTTGAGTACTTCATTCATGCTCAGGGAAAAGTGAGGTCGGTAGTTCTGATCCACTTTCTTGTTGTGGGATTTATGTTGATAATGAGCATCTTCAAAGTTTTCAGTTTTTTTTAAATTTGCTCACAGTGTCGGTCCGTCACGGCTCCTGATGGTTTTTTCTTGGACGGGTTTGTAGGGTTAATTAATCCTTACTTTTCCACATCGTTTTTGGGAGTTTGTATCAAAAATAACGTTGGTAGCCTTTCCGACTTTTTTTACGAAAGGACCTAGACTACTGCCCTGCAAAGGAATTAAATCTCCGTCCAAAAAGGGGTTTTTACGTGCAGCATTTTCTTTCTGATTAGACGTCTTCTCAGAATCTATTTGGAATTAGGCTGTCGGGTTAAACTCCCCTACTGAGAGAAGTTCCACTTTCACAAATAGAGAATGTGACACTTCTCTCGCCCATCATTGGAATCCCCCCAGACATTCCAAGTAAAAAATATATAATTTAATGACAGTAAGAGTGAAAAACTTCTCTTTCTAGACTGCTTCCTCTCTCGAGCGACAAAGAGAAATGATGTTCAAAACAGTTCAACAACTTCCATATTTTACTTTTAAATTGTAAAGCCTTTGTTTGGACACAAGTTTTTCCTGTTTGCTATATCGCTGTTGTATAAAGGTGAACCCATAATGTTTCATCCGGTATTCAAATCCTGTTTCTTTTATCAATACTACACTATCTAAACACCCGCCCACTCTGCGATGTCGGATTCCGTCTGAACGAGGCCTGACGCACACACACACTCGCGCACACCGTCATAAGCGACTGCTCTTCCTTTCTCACATGTTGATTCTGTAGTGCCAGTAAAGCTCCACAAACAGGCGCCTGTTTGCTCGGACTGCTATCAGCCGGCTACTTCTGCTGAAGTGATGGACCTCAGAGGCTGAGGGTGACCCTCTGTAAACAGCAACAAAGGCCAGAAAGTGCTAAAATTTGAATTCCTGTTTGAGGACAAATAGGGATCTTAGGAAGAAAGCATGCTTGTGAACTTGCTTGATGTGTTTCTTGGCACTGAGGCATGTTTACTTTGGGGGAAGCGCCTTTATCTGAGAGGATTGATGATGGTTTTTTGAAAAATGTTCAAAGCCACTGACGACGTTTTATTGTGTCTGCATACACTGAAACAGCCAATCGTGTAGTAGACTCATAATCAAGGCTATGAAACGGTTCTCTGGCCCCTGAGAAGGAGTTCTGCATCCCTCGCTGTCTCTTGTTGTTGTTGTTTCATCACAGCTGGTTATTTTTTACTGTACTGTCAAGAACTACTGGTGGAGTGTCTTGTGTAGTACTTGTCATCAGTCTCATTTGAAATCTTTTAGACTTGAATATCTGACCGGAGACTGTAATGTCATAACAATGTGTTGTTGGTCAACACATAACAAACAAACAAACAATCAAATGTTCTTTTCTTTTTTTTTTGATCATGCATGGATGGTACTTATGCAAATCAGTCATTTTACATTAAAAAAGCACTTGTATTTACAGTAAACAGTTGTCTACTATGATTCAGAAGTCAGTTGTTCTTTAAATCCTGCAGGTAATAACATTTTATTCTGTGAGTAAGTCAATAATTAAGGAACTCATTGCTCTACCGATGTTGTTGCCTTGAACACATGAGCAACCAGGAAGTACTTTCATGGCCACAATAAAATCTTTCAATAAATGTTCATTAGAGAGGTATAAGCAATCAATGACTTGAAGAACAGCTAATATTTATTCACATAAAAGATAATTAATAAATAGAAAAACAAGCATCTCTCTGAAAATTAGTAGTAGAATTTGAGGCGCAGCCATTAATTCAAAAAAAATTCTAAACATATACACTTAAATACATGTGTAAAATATGTAAATACATTTAAAAATGCTTTAATATTTTATTTTGAGAGAGTTAGTTAGTTATTTTCAAAATATGACATCTGATTGTTAAGAGAACTAAACACGATCCTGGATCTGCAGCCGGATTTTTGCACATTTCGTCCAAAAACTTGTACATTAATAGACTGACACACAAACAGGAATAATAAATAAATCTGAGATATAAATGCTGTTGAAAGTAATTTCTAAAGGGTGCGAGAACTCCTTGCAAAGGAGATGGGGGAGGACAAGTACCTGTCAGTCAAGAACTTCAGTCTGACAAGTAACTATCTCAGGACTTCAGAATGAAGCCGGCATGTTATGGAAAGTCACTGGAGCGTTAAGACGTGTTTATGTGTTTTCTATTCTCACTCAATGGACGACTGAGGATACCGTATCACGCAAACAAGCCCGAAATATCTCAACAGGGAAACGCACAGCATCTTGAAAATGGTCAAATGTTTGGCAGTAAAGCCTTCCGGATGTCTGCCCTGAGTGAAACCCATAGTGAGACACATTATTTCATCAGATGACATGAAATTCTAGATATCAGTGTGATCTCGGCCCTTGAAATGCAAAATATAGTTCAGTTGCCTCCCAAAAAGAAGGGGCCCTTCATGCTGGGTATAAATCGATACATGAGTACATATTTATCTACTTATGTTTAGTGGGTGGCTCACATATCTGTCTATGTAATAGCTTTAACTTAAAGATTTGCTCAGATAAGGATCCCATTTGTTTGTAGTTGTTAATTAGTTAACTGGTAGAATATGGTTCTGAAAAAATTAAAGAGGCCGACCATTAACAGGCATTTATATGCAATGTAGGTAATTACTCTGTTAAGTGTATCACTAATAGATTATCAATAAATATAAAAAATTCTGCAGGCTGTGAACAAATATTAACAGTGTGTAGTGGTCACCTCTACTTATACCCCGAACCTTCCATGTGTTTGTGTGGGGTCTCTCCTGGGACTCCATCTCCCTCCCACAGTCCCAAAACATCTAATATAGGAGAATCATTGACTTTGAATTGCTCGTAGGTGTGACTGGTTGTTTGTCTCTATGTGTCGGCCCTGTGATGGACTGAACAGAAAAATCCGTTATGTTAAATGAATGAAAGAATACTGAAAGATATTTAATTTAATTTTCTTTTCTTTTTTTATAATTCCATATATATATATATATATATATATTTGCTCTTGTGAAGCACTTTGTTACAAGGTTTTGACTTTGATTTTCAAAAAATATAGGGAGTGAAGACATACCTTGTAGTGGTCAAGCGAATGATAATCTATTAGCACTTTGAGATTTAATACAAATATAAAGTGCGTTATAAATTAAATGTATTATTATTATTATTATTATTATTATTGTTTGAAGTTATGTTATTATGTTATATGTTCTTGGAAAATATCATTAAATATCACCCAAACCCACGGTCAGTGGGTTCTTGTCTTCTTTTGCAAGGTTTTCACAAGTGATTGCAAGAAATAGTTTTTTATTATTCTTATTCTTATTGATGTTGTTTATTAAAATGGAATAGGAGAAGTGAGGTCGAAGGAAAGTCTGAATCAATAACACAGATCGAGGGTCAGTGCAGTGAGCCTAACATCATGATCTGAACTGAGGGATTGAGCAAGACTGTTTCCAATCTGATGCATTCCATAGAAAACAGATGTCCGTGGTTTGCATGGAAATCCTTGTCAGTATGCATCTATAACCCCAGTTTAATGCATCAAACCATAAAATCAAAACTGCAAAGGATGAATATAAAAAGGAACATTTTGAAGTTAAAGCAGAAACTGACTGCTGGATTTAACGGGAAATTTCACATAAAAATAGCAGAAGGAAGTTGTCTGATATTTTCCAAGCAGAGTAACTAAACGTCATAATGACAGCGACCAATCACCGGTAATAGATTGTTGACGTCATAGCCAAGGAGAACCAATCACATTTCACCACGACGGTAGAAAAGGATTGCAGGCACAACCCACCGGGCAAACGTTTGAGTTACCGGAGGTCAGTTGAGTTGGGGAATTCATTTTCCTTATCCCATTAAGGATACGCCGTTACATCTGTCAGTAGACAAACAGGACGTACCAACATGGTGGTGGTAGCAGCAGGGACAGGTGTCCCCCACAAAGTGCTCCTGATATCCGGGAAACAGAGCTCCTCCAGCGGCGCACAAACCGGCTTCAGCCGGCCCATCTCTGTGGTTCTACCGTCCGTTAGCAGCCCGGCGTCGTCGGATTCAGACTCCAACTCCTCGGCGGGGCCTCCGATCCGAAAAAGACAGAGACTCACACACTTGAGTCCAGAGGAGAAGGCACTCCGCAGGTCAGTGAGTCAAAACAAATATAAATTGTTAACAATTTAAAGCAATAAGTAGATTGAAAGCCGACCATTGTTATAATGAAATATTACCGCAGGGACACACCCAGAGGTATTGACCCGTGTTTAAAGCATTAGTCAAAGATCTGAGCTTTAAAGCAGTTTACATACATTTAGTAAATATTGCATCATATCACATTTTAAATGAATTCCATAAATCTGTCTAAATGACTCCGTTAGCTAATAAACTCTCTAAATCTGATAATATTATGACCCCCGGACTTTGAACCGGCCTGTCACTGTGCTGTCAGTGGGTGGATCCGCCCGGCTCCGCTGGTCCACAGCAGGACTCCCATATCCTGGTTTGCCTGCGTGGCAGGAACATGGCCGGTGATTGCGTACTTCTCCCATCCCTAGTTACTTCAAGGGGCTGAGTCGGCATCATGCACAGTGTGTCACATTTGGGTTTTCCACATTAAATGTAACTTCTTTTTTTTTCCTTCTACAGGAAACTCAAGAACAGAGTGGCAGCTCAGACAGCCAGAGACAGGAAAAAAGCTAAGATGGGAGAACTGGAACAGCAAGTCCTGGAGTTGGAGCTGGAGGTAATCATGAATCTAAATATTCACTGCTAAGAATGAACTGTCCATCATGCAAACAACCAGCCACCCCCTCTCATGTCATCTAAAGCTCAGACATGTCTTTAATGAGATTTGAATTTTCAAAATTTTCAGCAATAATTAAATTTTACACAAACTACAAGTAAAAACATAATTTTTTCCCCTCCTGCAGAATCAAAAACTTCACATTGAAAACAGGCTACTCCGAGAAAAGACAAGCGGCTTACTGACAGAAAATGAGGAATTGAGACAGAGACTGTGCTTGGACGCTATCGACTCGAAAGAGAAGGTGAGACTCTTATCCAATAACTGCACAGAGAATGTCAGTCTTTTAAGTGAAGTCTCCTTAATTTACCATTCTTTTGTCACAGGTTCAGTGTCTTTTGTCCAACGGGAATGAAGCAAGTTTGGGGATCGGGTCTTCTGAGTCTGCAGCACTCAGGCTACGTGTGCCTCCGCAGCAGGTGCAGGCCCAGCAGTCCCTAAACCTGAAGACTTCTCAATGGATACAGACGGTTCTGACTCTACAGACAATGAGGTAATAAAATAACTGTTTTTATTATACAAAGACTTGCTAGGGATTTTAATCTTGTTTGTAGAGTCAGAGGTCATGGGTTACTGGGCTAATCTCTCATTTTCTCCCCCTCCTCACTAGTCTGATTTGCTACTGGGCATTCTGGACATCCTTGACCCAGAGCTGTTCCTCAGGTCTTGTGAGCAGGAGTCCCAGGAGTCACAGGTGCAGTTGGTCGGAGGGGGGGACCCAGTACCTACCACCACACCTGCGACTCTGGGGTCCTCATCAGTTAAGCTGGAGGCCATTAATGAACTGATCCACTTTGACCACATCTACACAAAGCCCGTAGAGGAGGTGAGCGGTGAGCAGTACAGCGATTCGGAGAGCGACGCAGATGAAAAGATTGACGAGACTACATTTGCCATCACGGAGGTGGTGGTTGAGGGGGAGACCATCTGTGTCAAAGACGAGCCAGAGGAAGTGGTCATCCCCAGCTGTAATGGTCACAGACAGGTGGATGACCTTATCTCTGGAGCCTCCTCCCCCTCCCTCGGCAGGTTGGAAAAAGAAACCAGCCTGGTTGATACATACAGTGACTCCGGATACGAAAGGTCCCCTTCCCCCTTCAGCAACATGTCCTCACCCCTGTGCTCCGAGAGCTCCTGGGACGACATGTTCGCTAATGAACTTTTCCCCCAGCTTATCAGTGTCTGAATGCAGCCCCTAACAAATAAGTTCTAATATATTCATACGCCCAAGCGCTGATATGCAGTGGTCCTTAACTACAGATAAGCACATAAATGCTTGATAGTAACAGAACACCTTGGAACCCTCTGTTCTATAGAATAAAGTTAAGCACATAATCTCCTTTTTATTACAGCAGGTCTGTACCACTGGCGATGCTGCATTACTACGGAGGATTTAAGATTGATTACAAATCTTTCAATCGCTGTTCAAGGTGAAATGTGGGTGGAATTCAGTATTTCTGTAAATTAAGAGGGGGTGGGGACCGATCATTTAAATATTTTATTTATTTGTGCATTCTGCTTCAGAGTCATTGTATGTCTAAGTAAACGCTTTCTTCTAATTTGTCGAAGTTCTCCGTGTAGTCTCATTATACTGCATTAAAAATTTTTTGCATTGCATCCTGTCTCTTCGTTTTCAATCACTGCGTCTCGATGTATGAGAAGTTGACAGTGGAAAAATAACATGCAACATGGTAAAAATTCTTCCTCATTCTTCCAGCAAACATTGGTTATAGCTGATATTTCTTAAACCTTTCAGTCTAAAGCAACTATTTTTGTTTTTTTTATACATATTGATTTTCTACATTTTATGGGCCGAACTAGTAGTTTCTGACCTGGATGATTGTGACGTTCGGACGCCTCAAATGGTGAAAGTTAAGACAAAACACCTCTTATATGCTGGCATTTGACAAAAAGAGCAATAAAGTGTCACAAAAGGCTGTGATGAGGGGTCACAAACCACAAAAAAGGCCGGAAATGACTAAACTAATCTAGCGAATGACCAATAGAAGCTTTAATTATGGAACAGTGATCCACAAACATCTACCTGCGGGAGGATTCATAAAAATATCTGTTGTATTCTGATTTTTTGAGGCTCCTGACCCAAAATGTATTCATGACATGCTGAGGGCATTCATAGGGCAAAACTTAACACTATTCTTGTATCTAATGGTTCACAGTTCCATCAGTATAAAGTACAATGTTTTTCACATTTATCTATTTGTGAACTACGCGCTAACATGTGCAGACGGAGTTTATACTCCTTATCAGTCATGTGGCAGCACAGCCTTGCTCTTCTGAGAAGGAAGCCTGCTTGTATTACATAACACTTCTAATGTAACTGGGTGTTTCCGGCATATCAAACTCGAGACCGCGTTAGTTTTTCCTTCCCAGCAGAACTAGGTCATCGTGAGTATTATCGATGTTTTGGCCTTGTTTGCAGAAAAGTAAAGACTGAACGGGAAACACACCTTTCCCCCCCAGGCCTTCATTCTCATCACAATGGGGTCTCATTCCGTGTGTCAGGAGGAGACGGTTGCCCCTTACGTTCCCGAGGCTGTGATTGCTATAACTCACCCCCTGAACAAAGCCTCTGCAGTCCCTGTTGTTTATGAATGATTAGATCAGGTTTTCTGATGCAGCACTGATGCAATCTTGCAGGGGATGGATGTTTTCCACTGATAAAAAGGCTTAGTATTAGTGACATACTGTCATCTATTTTTGTTTCAAGGAAGAGAGCAGCCTTTTGAGTAGTTGGGTAATCGGGGAAAATTATGATAACCGTACATTACACAATAATAAGGGAAGTGGGGAAAGAAAAGCTAGATGAAAACCTAATTTTTCTCGATTTTCTAGAACTTAACAGGATCCTTGCTGACTCCTGCTCCATCTCTCCATCGTCTGTGGGGAAAACTCCTTCAGTTGTTTTTTTGCTTAATAAAGAATTAACCAACCAACCCGACCAAAAAGTCAGTAAAAAATGCACTTCAGCTTTTTCATTGTGATTCAACTTGGATTTTGTGTTTATTTTGTCGGCTGAAGGAAACCGCATCAGCTTTTGACGCAGTAAGTTTTGCGTCAGCATATTCAAGAGGGCTGTCAGAAATACACTCTTCCTTCTCTCGTTCGTTCACAGCTGCTGACCTGAAACTGAAACGTACGCGTTGAAGCAGGCTTTCTTCCAGCTCTTTGGCTGCTGATTTGGGTTTGTTTCAGAACAAAAGTCTCGGTTCTGTTTTCACAATGTGTACGTGTACATCTACCTTTTGTTGGTTTTTCACCTGCTGGTAATGAAACAAGGATTTAAATGTTTTTGTTACTCAGCTGGCTGGTTTGTCGGGATGGATCTATAGGAAATGACTTTATTGTAAGGAGACGAGGTTGGCAATCAATGAAAAACAGACACGAACTATAAGCTATAATCAGCAAACTTAGTCCACGGGTCTATGCCCTCAGTGACATCATACAGTTGGTCATAATTTGAGAATCTTCTAAAGATTTCTACAAAGGCACCAAACGGACCTGCAGGCAGACCGATTAAAACTTCATTTGCTGTTTGATCCAATCCATTCACTGCTGACACCTTATGAGAGAGTCTTCGTCACCATTTACTACTTGTATTTATAGTTTAATATTTATATTATGGTTTAATGTTTTCTGTATAGTGTAATATTTATATTATGGTGTAATACCCTAGTATAGATTAATATTCATATTTATATTTGCATTTTTATTCTGTTTTATTGATCTGTGTGCTCTTTGCTGCTGTAACGCTGCAATTTCCCCATTGTGGGACTAATAAAGGTTTATCTTATCTTATCTTACCTCAGATTATCCCGTTTTCCAGTCAAACTGTTAATTTTGTCTTCACAAAGATTATCTCTGGGATATATTTTGCCTTCATACCTGCATCCACACTGACTTGCAGTTAAAGCCCATTCGTGCCTGTGTTATGTTTCACCCTCGTTTCTCTGTCGGTCCGTCTGACTGTGAATAAGATTACAGAAGAACTAATTGACGGATTTGCAGGAAATTCTACCCAGAGGTAAATGTTTCACCTTGTCCTGCAGATAATAAAAAAAAATCGGTGAATGTTACCTGTTTTGCAGCATTTACAAATAAAACATTATTATTATTATTTTTTGTCGTGTCCATTAGTGTTTCCTTTGATGTAGCTTTAGGGGGGTGGACAAGAAAGGACACAACCCGCGTCATAAAGAGTGAAGCTATTTATGATTCTATATGGATTGATACTCAAGAGTTTGTTTGCGTAGATGTAGAGGCTGGCAGAAACTCATTCATTAATGGAGAAATCTGCATGAAGTCTTCCTAAACCTTGGTTACTGCTGTGTTTTTTTCCTCTGCTGTTTTACACTGGAGATAAATAGGAAATGAGGAGACATTTTCTCCCCAAGCGTAGCTTCAAACTTGAGTTTTGGCCCTTAGCTGAGGGCTTTTTCTATTTTATTATGGGATGTACAGCATGTTATTCATTTGGTTGGGTGCATAGATTGTACTAGAAAGTAACAATTCTTTGCTCCAACTCCATTGTGAATAGAAAGCCTTTTCTCTACGGCAGCAATGATTTCATCCTCTGTTTGGGGGGGCATGCAGTACCTCTAGGGGGTTTCTTCTCCTTTGAGTTAGCTGCTGACCACTGGCTACAAAATTGCAAACATAAATTGTTCAAATGTCACACTCAGTCCATTCCTGCTGCCTCGCCTGTTCGTACAGATGTGGTTTAGGCACCGCTGCTACCGCCACTGTCGGCTCACAGGCAGAAAAAACATCAGCCCTTATCACATCTTTGTAGCGTTAACACAGATCGGAGAGGTGCAGTAAAGTCACAACAGGCGGACTACTCTGCCTTCTCTGAGCCTTGTTTAATCAGTATTCAAATAAAACACAACCTTCTCATGGCAGACCTGGTGCCGATAGGCAGGCCAGCAGGACAGTAGTGTGATTTCTTTTTTTTTTACGACATATGCCTGGCTCCCAACTGGGAGACTAAGTGACTTTCAGTAACTTTAAGTGTGAGTATAACGGGAGTAGATGTGATCAGCTTCCACGTTTTTTCATTTTTTAGAAAGTACTTCTCCGTATGTTAATAAACATAAAACCAGCTGCTGGCGTTGCTGTGCTGTACGTCACGCCTGTCCTTTTCGCAGATCCCGAGGACACAATTTAAAATGACACACCGGCTTTGCACTGCTCTGCCTTTTTTTTTTGTACAGTATAAAAAACACAGCTGTCTTAACAAAGGCTGTGTTGTGCAATCATTGTGTAAAAGGTCTGAACCATCAAAACTATAATGGGGCATTTTTAGTTCTTGACAAAACCTGACGTATAAGATGCTCTACAATTTTTGTTTTTTGATAATTGTTGCTTAGAGCCCCATTTAGTCCTCCTACTCTCCTTTGGTGCACCTTTATTCCACCCCACCCACCGTCCTGAAGAAAAGCAACAAGGTCTAATGGAAATCTGAGTTGTTCCACCTCTGTGACGGCAACAGAGGTAGTAACAGAGACGAGTTGCGCATGTTTACTTTGTTTTTTGGCCATCTCAAGATATCAATCCTCTTATCTTGCCAAACCTTGCTTCGTTCTCCAAAATGACACACGAGCTTCGTTGCAGCGTTGTTTCACGATCTATGCATAAAAGATCTGCCGGCAGGTCTGTCTGCTCCCAAACTAAAAAAAAAATATGCAGATGACATGAACCGGGTGCAAAGTTCAATCTTAAATAAGAGCTGAATCAGTCATGCTAATATGAAACTGATGTCACTTTCTCATGCATGGATTTGCATAAACCTCCTTGCAGGTCATGTTACCACCCTCAGCAGTATTATAAAGAGAGCTGCTAAACCTACGCCGCCAGCTGCCTCTTCAATGTATATCAAGGTTTTAGAGTTGGTACTTTCTAGCTTATCAGTCTAAACTGTAACCAGTGTGCTCAAAATGTACATTTTATCAAAGAAGACCCATCTGCATGGACTCCATAAATGAACCGCAACAACAAACAAGCAGGTACCACCTGATCAAACAAGGATTTAAGGACCAAGTTGGTCCTGGAAAGGTGTAAAGCAAACAAGAGGTCAAGGCAGCCAGAAGTGCATAACATGGCTCATGTGACAGTTTTCTCATGTGAGAGGGGCTACTAATGGTGGTGTGGGTGGGGGTCAGCGGGTGTAACGCCCTGATCAGTCACAAAGTCTGAAAAGCTCAGTCCCCTGACCCAAACAATGATTGTAAAAAGCTCAAAAGATCCGTTTAGCCCTCTTTATTAAAAAGCTGATGAGTGGCTGACCACAAGCTGGGGGAGGGAGGGGGATGGAGGGGGGCTTAGCCTTGAGGTCACTGTATGAATCATTCTGCTGTGGAAAAAAGTGAGTCACTGTCCCTGTCTCAACAACTAAACGATGTCTGCCCATCTCTGCCCGTGGAGATAAAGGATTCAGGCGCATGTTTGAGAGACAAACTGGTGCACTTAGTCACCTGTCAGAAAAATGATGTGAATCCTGTCCCCCAACCTCCAAGGGTGTGTTCCTATTATTATCATTCTGCCCAGCTTGTTCTTCCAGATTCACACAGACATAACACTCAGTTAAACGTTTCATTGAATAAAAGGAACCAATTAGCTGTCACTCATCTGCTCCAGCTGTTGTTTTCAGTGAGAACAACCCAAAGAAACCATTCCAAACCTCCAGCCCGGCCAGGATCAAGTCAACCGTTCCTTAGTCGTGGTGTGTGCAAACAAAAGGCTGCCGACGTATGTGTTCGATGACGCACACATACCAGCCTTCATCACATGCAGATGCACGCTTTACTCTCGTGTTCAGTCAAGGTGGCACAGTATGAGGCTGTGTGAGAAGTATCCTCAGTCACCAGCAGCAAGGTTCTCTGAGGAACAGTTGGTATACTTACAGGAGTCAGATGGGCTCCGAGCAGTTCCACATCGAAAGTTTCCCTTTTGAATGATAACTAGTTCACTCACCGACACACACACACACACACACACACACACACACGCACACACACACACACACACACACACACACACACACACACACACACACACACACACACACACAACAACAACAAAGACAAACACATACACACAAACACACACCAACACATACACACACAGACAAACACACACACACACACAGACCAACACACACACGCACACACACACACACACACACACACACACACACACACACACACACACACACACACACACACACACAACAACAACAAAGACAAACACATACACACAAACACACACCAACACACACAGACAAACACACACACACACACAGACCAACACACACCAACACATACACACATACACTTACACACACACACAGACAAACACACACACATACACACACACACACACACACACA
>JBBDHG010000032.1:10552500-10665000 GCA_037951165.1 Lophius americanus | reverse complement strand
AGACGGAGAAGGGGCGGCGGGGCGCAGCAGGAATACCTATCTGTGACTATCTAAGTATAACCGTACTTAAACATTCTGAGCGTTCAATTTCTCCCGCCTCTGACCCTAAGAAACCTCTCTGCAGGAAGAAACCTGTCTGCTCACAAACTAGATGGGCGCAGCTTCTTCACTGACCCACAGGTTCACATTATAATCGACGGTACCTGCAGCACGAGCGGTTGGAAACCGATCAGTTATGTCAACATTCAGGTTTTGTTTTTTGATTGATGCAGTCGCCAAAATCCGCCATGCACTGCACGCACACACACACACACACACACGCACGCACACACACACACACACACACACACACACACACACACACACACACACACACACACACACACACACACACACACACACGCACGCACACACACACACACACACACACACACACACACACACACACACACACACACACACACACACACACACACACACACACACACACACTAAGAGCATACATTCTGATTCAGTCTGGCACATGCATGTACAAAACTAAATTATTGGTGGGGAAAGAGCAATGGGACATTTCGTATATTGTACAATGAATGACAGCAGGCAAGGCGTGCTTTTCTCGTGTGATGTTTAATAGACACCAGCTACAGCAAGCTGCTGATGAAATGCTGTTACGTAAGGCTCCATTGCCATGGTTTCGCTTCCTGCACTCGTGGCAGGGCTGCAAGAGGCAGCCTGTCCACTGGAAGGAAACATTAATCACCTCTTCCCCGGCTGTGAAGCACAGTCTCTCTTTTGAACCCTTTCGAAGGCAGCAAACACACGTAACAAGGATTCAGAGCGGATCATGAGCTCCACACAGCTTTGCATTTCACTCGTTCTCTGATCTATTGCAAGTTCTAACATTCTAAGACGTTTCTGCTGGCAGCTTCCAGAGAGGAACTGCGGTCTTACTAACTTTGGGCGGCTTCTGGCTGCGTGATCAAATCGGGACCCTGAGGTTATGGTCTCCTGCATCTGGCTGTGTCAACCAGTAATTACAGAGTCTGCTTCAGCATGATCACAGAGCCCGGACAGACAGGCAGGCACACATGTCCACACACTAAGTATGGACGTTCCTTTTTGGATTCATCTTTCATGCACTTTCATCAGGACCACCTACCGTCAGAAAACAATTGAATCCCCTCAGACTGCGTGGTCCGTTGTTATAATGAACAGTCCTACAGTGACAAGAATGAAAGAAGAATAGACCTGCTGCACAATTAATGGTGAAAACTTTGCAAAGGATGTCAAAAAAACATTAGTTCCTTTTCCTGCAACCACTGATACAATTCAGGCAGGCGGTTGGCGCCTATCCCGGCTGACACTGGGTGAGAGTTGGGGTGCAACCTGGACAAGCCCTCAGTCCATCACATGCTAAGAAACAAACAACCGCTCACAACGGACAAGTTAAAGTCACAGATTCACCTATAATGCATTGTTTTGGACCACCAACATGCTGCTTGGAATATTTTTATTACAAAATGATATAAATCCACAATCCTGGTGACAGCTCTTTTATTCTGTAGCCCTTAATTACGACCCGTACAAAACTCTATTTTTGGGACATAACTTCCTAAATGGTCCGATTTAGTCAAAATATGGTGTATATAAATCGCCAGAGGAGATCTATCCGGTAAATATCATACTTTACTCTCGTAGTTCATATTTTACTCACTCTTTCATGAAAAACAACTACGTACATAGCCCAACAACTATTTCATGGGTCATTTTCCCACATAGACCTTAGTATTAGGAAGAACTGGATTCATTTCTGGAGAGATCGGTTATTAGGGGGAGCATTATTCTCAAAAGTTTTTGGGGCCATAATTTCTCAAACATTGATCTGATTTTGTCCAAATTTGATGCATACAAATCAACTCAAGGAGAACTATGTTGTACACATCATGTTTTACTTATTGGTTCATATGTTACTCACTAAGGGGAGCTTTGTACAGAAAACATTGTTTTACGGATATAACTTCCTTACCGTTGGTCCAGTTTAATCCAAATTTAGTGCATGTGAATGGACCCGAAGAGATTTATCAATCAACCATAAATCAATCTTTATTTATATAGCACCAATTCACAATAGCTGTTGTCTCAAGGTGTTTTCCAGAGAGAGCAGGTCTAGACCAAACTCTTTACAGATTTATCTTACAGATACCCAACAAATTCCTCCGTACACGAGCACTTGGTGACAGTGGCGAGAAAAAACTGCCTCTTAACGTGCAGAAACCTCGAGCAGATCCAAGACTCAGGTTGGAAGGCCTACTGCCATATTTACTGCCATATTTTACGCATATTTTAAACTGATAGACCATTTTAAATGCAGCTTTTTTATTAAATATACCATGTAAATAACTTTTCATTTAATTTGAGGGATCCAATCAGGGGGATTGTTTGGACAAGATGGGGGATAAGGGACTCTTTTGGGATATAGCCCTGCTGTCGGGGACTACAGCACAGCCTCAGTTTATCTGTTTGTTCATTCTTACTCTCTTAAGGCTACAAATGATTTATAAACACCTGAGCTGAGTCGATAAGGACCATCAGCGGAAGTTTAGGGGAATATAACTAGTCTTACAGATGGTGAGTTCTGATGTTGGCACCGATCAAATTGTCGGGCAATCACAGAAATAATAATTTTATATGTTTTTCCTTAAGAGGAAGGAATTCCTATATATGCTAAACTATGTTAAAGGAAATTGGCGTATGTACAATAATGGATAATAATGACAGAAGAGCAGCATGCTTTTAAAACTTTATCTACAGCGGCTGGTTCCTCTCAGCGGCGCCGGCTCAGAAATGCCGTATGTGCCTTATTTACTTTAAGCTAATGCTACAAGGCTATTTTGGTCGTTTAGAGACCAGCATGGCCCATATGACATAAGCTGTGACAAGTTACTTTAAACTTAATGACAAATGTCACAGTGACAACAAAATCCAATGTATGACTGTTTTTTTTGACAGAGTGCGTTCAACATGAGGGGACAAAACTCCGGTGTCTGCGTGACTTTGAGCGTGGGGACCCCGAACTGTTTGAACAGCGATAAGAGAGCGTATCATGTGCAAAGAGCCAGCTGTGGGGGATTTATCAGGAGGACAAAGGGCTAACTAAAGGAACATGCAGGAGCATGATGACACCAGAAAGAAACTGATGAAAGTCTGAGATCAAGACATGAAACCTCTCACATTCGATTATCGGGACGCCTCCTCTCAAAACTTAAGTGTGATTAAAGTGCAGGAAGAACGTCCAATTTTCCCACACGACTAACAAGCAGTAAAGAATATCAAGAACAAATGGAAACAAATGGTTATTGAATGTGAAATTGGAAAAGTTCTGCTGTGGAAGAAGCATCCTTGAGGCCTGAACCTCACAGCTTCTCACTCTAAAGCTGATTTGACTACAGCTCGTCCTTTTCACATCACAGTGTTCGGATCTAGTTTTTGGTTGCTCAACTTTTCACCCCCAAGCAAACATTTCTTCACTCTTCATAGCCAGCCAAAATTCCCATTAGTGGAAATCGTGGGGAGCTGCTGGTAAAATGGAGAGTAAATATTGAATTTTCCTGTGGGCAGTCTGCTGGTGGGCTCTAGATTTGGTCGTTTCGGAAAGAACAAACAGTTTTAAGATTAGGAAACCTGAGTAAAGTCATCAGAGTGTGAATGAAACCAGAATCCTCACGTTGTGTCTTGTTGAATTGAAGACATTTTCAGGTACATTTTCAACAACAACTCAACCCTTGATAAAAATGCTACATTACATTACACTGCATACAGTTAAGTCTTAGTTCTTAACTATGTACACATTAAAAGTATTCATGTTAATGGTTAAAGTCAGTAATTGTACTATTACCTAACTGAATTAAAATATATGTGTGTCAGCTTTTTAAATGTAACCATCTTTAGCAGGTGTAACTTAAAATGAAAACTTCTCAGACCAACCAAATATGATAGTTTTGACATAACCTCCATGACTTTACGGTGTTTCACAGGATCACATCAGGGCATTACGTTTGTTCTAGAATACTTCATGAAGATCAGAATAAACACAGTTAATTAAAGGAAAAAATGTAGCATTTTGATATGTTGTGTCTAGTCATTGCTGCCACCAAATCTGCCACATATCCTTTGTTTAGCACGATAACTCTGAAACAGTTCCTTGAATACATTTTAAATTTAGCGAGTAAGAACTGGATAGATTTTGGGAATAGTCAGTTGTATGTTGGGGTCTTGCAGGGATATACCCTTTGCTATCGGGGACCTCAGCCTAGCCCCAGTTTATTCTGTAATCACACAAAACTCTTTTTACTCAAACAAATTTTTTTCTCTTTATTCGTTCTCTGTTAATCTTTATATTATGTAAACTTTTAAGACAAAAAATCCAAACAAAACTTAATGAGCGGGCCTTGGACTCTGGTCTCCCCAGTATCTAAACCTGAGACTGACAGTATATCTGGGATGGATCTCATCATGGTCACAGCCACATTCTGTTGCATCACCAGCAAACCAGCAGCGCAATAACAGGAGGGTTTAAACAGAACCCGCCCACAGATTCTATTACATGTCCACTCGGTTCTTGCTTACATCATACATTACTCCCATGTTTGGCCATTACCCAAGTAAAAATCAGTATGGACTTGATGAAAAAGATCCCTAAGGGGTAAAAGAAGAGTTAATACTTAAAGAACCACCTCACTTATTTAGCTTAGTATCTCCCAAACGTCAGAGGCTTGTGGCACCATTGAAGAAAAAAATGAAATCCAAAACAAAACCTTGAATTGTATTACTGAATGTGACACATTTGGTTCTGCTCTGGATTCAACAGTTACCACAATGCAGCTTGACAGCAGGCAGCAGGAAATGTGGCGTTTGCATGTTGTCCCAATGTTCGTGAGGGTTTCCCCCAGGCTTCCTCCCGTAGTCCAAAATCAAACAAAATACACTCTAAATTAATTTGGCTTGCTGTTACATTTACTCGAATGCTACAATTTGTCTAAAATATGTATAAATTTCAGGTTTGTGGGATAAACGTGATTACATCATGTAGGTATTTCCACGTGGAAGAATGGGTTTCTTTCAGCACGAGCACAATTTGGTCCCAAAAACAAAAGTTTTTAAGGTAATATAACTTCTACTAAATTAGACCAAATCTTTCAAATTAAGCTGGATTACACGAAGGAACAAAGTCGAATCGATCCTAATAAAAGAAGTTGTTGAATCAACCCTTATAAATTAAATTGATCCAACCCAAGTGCATTAAGTTCTACCAACAGAATTGAAATGAACCCAATTCGTTGTGTGGAAATTTGTTCCATGAATGTTTAGGGTTCATTCAGAGAGGTGTTTTTTTACGTGTGTGACTCTGAATCATCCATAGGTGTGAGGGTGGGAGTGTGAATGGTTCTTTGTCTCTATGTCTTTGGCTCTGGGATGAACTGGCAACTTGGCCTGGGGGACCCTGCCTTTCGCTCAAAGCTGTCCTTTTAATCCCCCGCCCCAAAGCCACCCCCTCCTACCCTTTACAGCCTGAGTGGAAAAAGAAAATGAAAGAAATGAGGAATTGAATTTTATGGGGCAGCCACTGAATTTTAGCACGTGTTGTCGGCATTTAAGTCAACAGCCGTATCCATTAAGTCGTTTTGGGTAAGACCACCCCTACATCAGATTGAACCTTAATCTTTTGAAAAGGTGGAAAGCCCCCTTATTGAGTTCTTCCATGAGAACTCAATTGAATTCCTGAAAGGACTCTTAGATTAAAAAAAATCCACACGACATGGGCGTTCTTAAATAGTACACTTGTATTTTTCCGCACGCCTGTACCTGATTAAGTTCTATCACTGTGAAACTCTACCCTCAGTTTGTAACAGAAGAGTTTGAAAAAACCCAAAGAACCACCCCACACTCACACTCACACTCATACACATTCTCACACACACACACCCTCCTATTAACCATGACGAATAAACTTTGCTTCTTCTGTAAAACCGATTGTGTTCCCGTCCAAAGCCTGAACAATCGTCTGTGTAGCCTTTAAGGCTGAGAACATCAAAGATTAGCAAATCAACATTTGGATGCTGTAATCATAACCCTACCTCTACTTTAACCATGGCTGATGAAAGATCTGACCTGTGGTTCAGACACATTTTAATTGTAACTGCTGCTTCTGTTTACACAGCTATATTTAATATGATTGATTTTTTTTTGTCTCGTTTAAAGCCCTTTGGGTCCCGAAGCATGAGCTCTGGAACCTGAGGCAGGAATGAAAGAATGCTTGTTCCCCCTCATGTCTCCCTATGCCTCCTCCACTCCTGGCTCGGGGCTTACATAGGGGTGTGGGGGTGGGTTAAGTTCAGCTCCCAGACTGTGTGGCATTCCTGAAAATGTCGCCCCTCCTCCTCTCAGGCAAGAAACTCATCCCTTTCACTGCTGCTCCAAGACTAGACTCGCTCTCACACGAGAAATAAAAACAAGTTATTTCTAGGCCTCTGCTGCCATCCCCGACAGCAAGGGTATATGCCCAAAAAGCCCCCAACCCTCTGCGTTGTACAATAAATACCCCGATTGAGTTCCTCACATTAAATGAGACTGATTAATGACTTCAAACAGTCCATATTGGCTGAACCTATTTCTATCAAGAGAGCAATAAGCTCTATGATCGGAGCCCAGATCTGAGCTCAATAATAAAACAAAACAGATTTCCTCCTGTCAATTCAAATGAACTAAATTTAGACAGCATGGTTTAGATGAATGGTTGGGGTGTCAAGGATGAGGAACTGTGTTTTTCATTAAAAAAAAACTCTCCTAATATGAGCTATTATAGTAAGATCTAATACATACAATATAGATCTCTTCGGGTGGATTGATATGCACCAAACATGGATTAAACTGGCCCAATGGTCGAGAAACAATGACCCAAAAACATTTTGAGATAAAGCTCCCCCTAGAGGCGAAATATGCAATTGACCTTTCCCAAAATACATCCTGTTCTTCATCGCTTTAAGGGGGTAAAATTAGAAAATAATCCATGCTATAATTTTTGAGATAACCTGTTAATACTAGGTATTGCGGCGGAGATGACATTTTTATAAAATCCCCGACTTTTTGGGGATATAATAACGAGTCATGGAGGAGAATTATGAGATAGAGCTTTTTCCAAAGCCGTAGTCATGAAAGCCTATTATCAATATGTTTACATATTTTAATCATGCACGAAATGTATCACGCTTTCAAAAATTCACATCCCCAACTCGTTTTCATTAATATTCACTCTCAATTTCTTCACAACTGATGAAGGTGAGGAAAAGCATTTCTTATCTTATTAAACAGAGCTGTCAAAATAGGAAGGATTATGCTATAAAACATTTTTTTAATGGACGAAAAATTGTTGAAACTGTGCAGGAATAATGTGAAGGAGGGATTGTTGTCATTCCACTGAGGTTAGGGTCAGCCTGTGTGGTTATTAACCCCATCAGAAGGGGAGGCAGGGTCAAAGGTCACTTTGAATGTTTAGCTGTGTTCAACAGGACAATGGAGTCCTAAAACATCAGATGGTTTTTCATTAACATATTGTATTGTTTTTTTATTTATCCTGTAACAGCCGGTTTGACTTCACCACAACGTCATTCAGGATTGAGTCATGTAGATCTTGCCGGAAAAGAAATTATTGCACAGGAACATGTGGGAGTTACAAAGACCTATTTGGCAAAATCCACCAAGGTTTGATGAGAAAAATGAAAAAAAAAAAGGGAAGGACAGCAGTTGCTTTGGATCTCAAATGCTCCTGCAACAGAAGAAAAGTGTCACATCCAGAAACCTCATCCCACACAGAAGCGAGGGCAGAGACGGAATGTTCAGTGCAGAAAATGAAGCCCACAGCTGTTGAGCTCTAAAGTACTAAATATTCTAAAAAATAATAGCGTTTATCTGGTGATTTATCATGGAGACTTGAAGCACTCTGACATTAAGGAAGCACTGGCTGTTCTTTGATGACCTGGACTGAAGATTCTCTCGAAGAAGTAAAGAAATGTACGGTATGCAACGATGCGATCCGTGAACTTGTGCACATGTGCTGCTAGGGGAAAACATGATTGGTCCTTTTATCTAATTCCCCATCTTTGGGTATTCTTAAATTAATATAAAATTAATAATTACCTTCATATTCAAGGCTCCAACATCAACAAAACAGAGTGTAAATGGTACTTTTAAGACCAATCTAAAAGATCTCAGCCATGAACTGAGGTCTTAATAATTCACCTGGTGCTTGAAGGGCACGTTTGCTGTGGAGGGGGAATAGACCAGGCCACCAATAAATGGTGCCAGGCATCACACTCGTCCCTGGACAGCTTGACCCAAATACTCTGAGACAATCTGACAGATTATAATATAGATGGAGGAGGGATGGTTGAGATAAAAACACAGACAGACAGAACGCCTGCTAACCAAAGTCTATCTTGTCCTTAACTCAACTGATTAGCTTTCCAAACCCCAGCAGTCATAGATCCAACAAATCTAGGGGACCTCCTGCTGAGACTGAAATGGTAAGTATTTACCACTGAAAAAGTATTTGTTGTTGTGTTTGTTTCAGTTCAGAGCTTCTGACACGACTCCTCACTAGGCTGACCTCCTAAATCAGTCAGTTTTACTGCTGATTCATCATCAGTCAGCTTCCTGTCACCAAACCTTCAGGTATCTGTTTTGGGTTCTGGTCAGGAGGCATTCGTCCCTCTATTCTTACCTGTGGGGATGTATTCAGAGGGTTTCACGTCTCATTGTGTTGGACTGTGGCTCGTCCCTAATTGATAGTTTGGTGGGTTGTGATAAAGTTTTGGGTGGGAGGAGTTAAACAAAGCCTACAATTTCTAACAGACATGCAGCCTCAGGCAACATAGAGCTCCCACGACCCCAGACCTCCCAGCACCTCCGGTTGGGTGGCTGTAGCTTAGTGGGTAGAGCAGCCGTCCCAAAGATCAGAACGTCGGCGGTTCAAGCACCAGCATGTCAAAGTCTACATGTCGAAGGTTCCTTAAGCAAGACCCCGAACCCAAATCTGCTCCTTGGGCACGGCAGATAGCTGCCGGCCGATCCAAAGGGATGAGTTAAATGCAAGGAACCAATTTGACTTTATTGTACTACTTTTTATGATTGTATGTAACAAATAGAAGCCTCATCTTGAATCCTGAGTGTCTGTTGACGTTCAGGTTCCCGAGCACCTGGTTCACCACTTACTCTCTGCACACCTCCTCAGACAGGCAGCTCATACAGATGATGACAGAGCAAACAGGGGTCCTAGTATTTGGCTTTGTGGGCTCTAAATGTGAATCGAGGAACGTCCTCCTCCAATCTGGGAGGCCCTAGGCTCAACGCCGTTCACAGTCTGCTTCTCCTGAAGATGCAACGCTGACATTAACAGGTTAGAGCAGCATCCCAGCTCACACGAGTGAGCGGGTAGCGTTCATCTTTCTCTTTCTACGCATCGTTAAATTGCAGATTATCATGACGGCAAACTTCATGGCAGTTGCAGCACCGCAGCAGAAACGCTGACACGTCGACTTTGGACACACATGTGTTAGCCAGAGCCAGTCAGTAATGCAGCCGTCATTTGCTGCTCACTCACTGAGACACTCAGCTGTGTCTCAGTTCCAAAGTTAACATATGATGTCACATGTTCAGGGAGTTCCAAAGATCGTAGCAAACAATAATATGACCTCCGCCTCAGTAAACCAATCTCCCCCCCAAAACTCTACATTCAACACTGGATAATGCCCTCAGCAGGTTGCTGTGCTTGTTTTTATTGTTCTTTGTCTCTGGAGACAAGTAGGTCACATGATGATGATGATGATGCAGGCCACAGGGTTCCGTCATGTGACACATGGGATAATACCTCTTTATAATACTAATTCAACCTCTCATACTGAGAAAGAGAAACCAGTAAGAACTTATTCTCAGCAGGTCGTTTATGCCTTTGCACACTGACTTTACTCTAAATGCGATTAAATAAGCATTAGGCACACTGAATAATGTAACAGAGCAAACATGGTGGTCATATTGTTTGAAGGACTGATCTGAGGCACGATAACGTATAGCAAGGTCTTGCAGCCTGTTATATAATGGAACATGATAAGATAACCCTCATTAACCTTAACCTGTTGTGCTGGTTGGTTATTTTAAGTTAAGCCTCATCTGAATTACACGCTCTACAGAAACTTAAAATAGATCCGAAACTTCAGGTGTATTTTTATTACCTTGGTGTCCATGGACAGGTAAGACCCAAAATAATGTATTTTCAGTGTCCTTAATAATGTGCCTGTTACCATGTGTGAGTTTTCTGTGATTAACCATAAAAAAACAGCAATATTTCTATACTTGCCTGATCTTTTTGTGACTATAAAAAAGCTAGGACATGGAACAAAACAAAGTTGAATTTTCTCAGAAACTCTTTGACAACTTCTGCAAATGGCAACAATGGATGTAGTAACAGAGGTGAGTTGTACATTTAAATTGACAAGCGGCAGAAAGGTACAGTGGAAGTGAGAAGTTTTTCTACGTGTAAGGGGGTCAGTCACGACATGTAGCCTAAAAAGCAGTTGAGTAAGTAGTAGTATTTAGTTAGTTAGTTAGTTAGTTAGTTAGTTAGTAGCTAACTCAACAAGAAGAAGAAATATGGCCCAGGACTTCCTCCCGCTGAGGTGAGGACCAAATTAGTCGCCTCGGAACAGTGAAGGACAATGATTGTCATGTTATTTTGTTGTTTAAAAATAGCCGCTCAAAACACACTTTGATCAGCCTTAACAATATAACCAGTAATACATACATGTCAGATTAAGGTCGATAGAAGGAGGGAAGATGTAAAGATCTGAGCTGCAGTACTTGTTTGCTGTTCTTGTCACTTACCAAAAGTGGTCAAAGAAAAGAAAAGCTGTTTTACACCTAATGTCCCTTTTGCTCATGAAACACCAAGTCATTGTTTGATATTTCACTTGAGTGACACATTGTTCTGCTTTAGTTTTGCGTAATGCAAACAGAAAAAGTAGAGTGGAGGGATGGTTTTGTGATCATATGATATCTGTGAATAATTGCTAAAAAAAGGAACTGCTATATAAAGGTATGTATTTGTACGTATGAGGCAGAAAACATAAATATTATACCTGTTCAAATAAATATTTTTACAGACAGAGTCAAGTTAAGCTTTTCCACCATTTCCTGTTTAGCCTAAGCTGAAGTTGATATTAGTCTTCAACAGAAGAAAGCAAATGTTTTTTGCTGGGTGCAATAGTATTTCTGGAGACATTACATTGGACAATAAATTCATTTCTGTATACTATATTTTATATTATATATTTTGCGGGGTTGATTTTATAGAAATAGCACCTTTGAGACACGTCCAGCATGTTACCACTGGGATAAAGTTTTCGAACCTGTTGTTGATGAGATCTCTGATGTCTGACAGGATCTTGGCAGGACAGCTGGATGTACGAAACAAAATGACACAAACATGTTACCATGTTCATAGATTTACAGTCATTGCCACGCTATAAGTGTGGCAAAGTGTCCTTCTTTTGAAAATGATCAATCACAAGCCTCTGATAAAAGCTTCATTGTATAAGTACAATACATGAAAGGACACAAATGTTGCTATTACGTATGTACCAGATCCCACTGGACTTAGAAATTGGATATTGTTTAAAAGGCATAGTGCTCACTCTCATTGGATGGATTTTTCTCAGGTGAAACAGATGCCTCAATTTATTGCATCAATTGTTCTGGATCATTTAAGAATGAACTTAACAGCCTCTGAGGATCCAGTTTTATCAAATGTGTAAGACATGACAGATCTGACAGCGTATCGTCTCGGTCACTTCTCTCTCGTCTGTGTTATTTTGGCAGCTTTTTGCCCTGAGCGCGGTCTGCAGCCGGTTCACTTGAACTGAGGTCATGTAACTGACTTGCTCGGCAAAGAACATTCCACTACTGCTGGTTGTCTGTGCATTTCCCGTTACTGTCTTCCTGCACAGCACTAAAACTGAAGGAATGTGAATTTAAAGGACATGACCTGACTGGTTGGCGGCTGCCCTCAACCAGTATGAACGTTTCAGGAACTAATTTACAAAGTCAGCAATTTATCTGTAATAATTATTGTTATTGTTTAAAATTCAGTTTTACAGAGAGCAGACAAAACACAATGTAACAATGTGCAACGATACAGACTTATAACACATACTAATGGATTGCATTCAGAGCGATAACTGTATGTATAGATCACAGACAAATAATAAGATATTGTAGGGCAAACATTAAACAGTTCAGATATAATTTAAATAGGTAATTAATTTTTGCCTTTAACTGCTGCACCCTTTAGCACGCACACTCTTAGAGCCGGTTTGGAGTAAAGGCTTGTTTAGGAATCTCATGCTGCCAAACTGGAACAGAGGACAATTACGACAAGTATGGATTGTTATCATAAAGACTGGCGAAGCAGGGATGGGTCACATGCGGTAAATGTTCTTTCCCAATTAAAACTGTGATTAGATAGTACACCATGTACCCTCAGCTATTTCTGTAAGAGTAAACCCCGGGCTCTGCTGTCCAAACCTTACAAAACCTAAATAAACCTACTCCCATTGTGAGAGTACAGAGTAAAGTCCAGTTACTTTTACAGTTTAGGCTTCATGTGTTGATGCTTTCAAAGGTATTTATAAGATTACTTCCAGTGGGGCCACAGCTTTTGTTGACCTACTTTTCAAAAATTAGGCCCACGCTGTAATCCCTGATAGCAAGTGTTTAACCTGAAAAGCCTCCATTCCCCTGCATTGTACAAGCAATGTTTTTCTACCTACTGAGTGAAATATGAACCATGAGAGTAAAGAAAAAAAATTTAAACTAAATCGAGGAAGTGGTGCACGAAAAACTGTTTTTTTTTACAGAAAAACTGTGTTTTTTTGTGGAAAAGCATATAATTGTGCAGTTACACAATTATGCATATTTCCCAAAAGATCAGTTTGTTACCTTAAATTTCAGGGAATAGGAATATTTCTGTTTGGGAGTTCAGACTGTCCTTACCATCATGTGTTCTTCTATCAGACTTCTATCATCGGAACATTGATGGATGGGATGCCTGATGATGTCCTCCTAAAGGATGTCAGGTTTGGGACTTGGACATCCAGACAGAGTCTGTTGGCGGCCGCCTTTCCTCAGCGCCACAAACAGTGAGTTGATGTCATTCATCTTACATCTTTAAAAGACTTGGATTGCTTATAGGCCTACTTTTTTTTTTTTTTAGCACTTTGAGATTTGATCCAAATGTAAAGTGCATTATAAATTAAATGTATTATTATTATTATTACTACTTGATATCAAAATTGACATAGTCACACGACAAAGACATCAAAGCCATTACAAAATGCCCGAATATTTCTAACACTCATTCAGTGTGATTGTCATAGTTTCATTAAGTCACACGTGAAATACATAAAAGCCATCAAGTTACTTATCACAAACATCAACTCACATGTCAAAGCCACCACAGCCATCAAAGTACCTGTCTCAAAAAACATCACTACTACTTGATACCAATAAAGACAAGTCCTTTGAGAAAATACCTGCAGTTGCCTGCACACTTTATCTGTCAGGGGATTGAGGTAACTACTGTGTACCATTATGCACCAATGAAAAGGACATTCTGTCGACTCACAGTAGAATTCGACTCAACGCATACGTCGTATTCCTGACATAGTTTTAAGCTGACAGCCTTCTGAGCTGTGATTCCAGAGGAGGAATGACGATGGAGGAATCTATAGATAGAAGGCTGTCGTCACAGTGTGGGTGAGAAGAGCACAGCTTGAGCTGATACTCAAGCTTTCTTTTCCCAGCTCTTCTATTTGCACCATCTCTCCAGAAATATTTCCCTGGCCAGGTTTTCCCCTGCTTCTTGTCCAATGTCAGCAGAGATTGGCTCCGGCCCCCACAACCCTGAACAGGATGGGTGGTTACGGATAATGAAGGTATGATGGCTTTCACTTTTGTGCAAAATAAAGCGATTACTGCTGTCACAGTTGCTGAATTGTGATGGAAATGTATCTCTGTGTCTCTGGCAGTCATAAACAGACGGGGCAGAGTTGTGGGCTTCATGGCAGGGCGGTCATCTTCATGCCATATTTATCTCACAGCCTCCTGAGTCATGAGATGGAGGCTGCTAAAGCCTCCAGCTGTTTTAGAAGCTTTAGATCTATGGATCTGTGGACTCGAAAAGCTTCTAAAACAGCTCGCCTGTTTCGGCTCCGTCTCGCCGTATCTCTTGGAACACTGAACAGTCAAACAGATCTCATTTCTACTCGTGATGAGAGGGGTTGTCTCTAATGATGATGACATTTTATGTGAGATGTGGAGTTTAAAACGGTGAAAACTTTACTCTGATAAGCCATAACATTAAAACCACTGACTTAAAATTGTGTTGGTCGCCCTTTTACTGCCAGAACATCTCTGTGATGGACTGTGTGTTCTGACCGTTTCTTTCAGGAACAACTTTTTCTGCCATTTTTACTGCGGTACTGATCTTCTGACAGGTTGGAGAACTTGGGCTCGCCTTTGCTCCCCTTGCACATAAATCACCCTTGGGCCCCAATGACCCTGCCGCCGGTACACCAGATGTCCATCCTTGGTAGGTTTTAATGATAATGTAACCTTTATTAATCACAATTGGACCTTTTCTTGAGGGGGCGGTTAGCAGCCCCTGTGAAGCCCACCGGAGAGGATATCTTCTCTGGCTCCTGGACTCTATGACATGTAGACTGAATGGGCTGGGATTGAACCTCTAACTTATTTTGGGGGATGACCGCTCTACCACTGAGCTACAGCTAACCCGTCTGAAGAAATCCTTCCATGTTGGAGCTAGAAAGAGTGTTTGAGTATTTTTGTTTTAAAGTTTTAGTTGTTTGCTGGGTGATGTGTGGAGTGGATGGAGCTGCCCCCAATTCCATCCCTCAACTCCAAGAATCCATTTAACATATTGTCTCCAGGAAACAGATGAATCTGATATTAAATTCAAAACACAGATACTACACTTGATCTAAGCCCAAAAGCAGAGAAGCTTCCTAACCACCGCAGACCGGGACCACCTTCTGGAGATTCTCTGATCCAGTCGTCCGGCCATCACAATTTAGGTCTTTTCAAAGTCTCTCATGTCCTTAAGCTTCCCTGTATCCTACTCATCATCCTGTGGGTTTGTTGGCAGTGGTTGTCATGTTGTGACTGATTAGTTTACATTAAAATAGTTCTCATCATACCAATGCTTTGTATCTCCAACATCACCTCTATGACCTGACAAGTGTTTCTTCATCTCAACACACTGTTTGAGCTCACTGGAGTCAAACACACGAAGAGTTATTTCAGACTCCGGAGCGTCAAGGGAAGACGTACAAACGTCAGGATAGCAAATGTACACACTAGGACTCAGGAACAATGTCTTCCCACTTTACGGCTCACCACTTTGTCAAAACACCGCCCCCCCTTACATTCCATTTGTCTGCGGTTCCAATGCAAAACAACACTTTGAAATGCTGTGGCGACCTGAAGCGGCCCACAATGCTTCACTGTAGGATCAACGTGTTCTACGATGTTGTCAGTGAATAATGGATGAACCTTTAGGCCACAGAGTGAACATGCTGTTCCATAGCTCAGCTCATAAAGAGGGACGTCTGCTTTTTCTTTATTTTTTTGTCGCCTCCGTTTTTTGCCAAAAATAAGTATAACATCCTTTAAGCAAATCTATATGTTATATAGATATATAATCCAAAGATTAATCATAGAGAAAAGAAATCACATTTAAAAAAAATTTCTTGTCTATTTTATTTTTAGTTTGGTAGTGAAAATATTTATTTCACTTAAGACCACAAACAAATTCTTGAATGTAGAAAGTATTGTGATTTTTTAACATTCAAAACTGTTAATGATTAATATATTGTACTACACAGAACTACATTTTAGAATATACGATATGCTATTATACCGTATTAACAATGTTATTACATTTACATCATAAATCAAAAATGTTGGGATGTCTCCTGGCTGCCAGTACTTTGTACTTTGTACTTTGTATGAGTATTTTACAGTCTTCTGTAAAGTAAAAGAGAATGTGAAGTTCTACTGCCAGCATTGTTCTCATATAGAACCTTACAGCTCCCCCTGGTTCCCTCATGCTGTTATTGCAAAGATTCATCGAGAAAGTTGGTCTGTATTCCTCTGAGGGAGCAAGCAGTTTCTACGTGGATCTCACAGACAGCGACAACAGCATAAATCTTCACAAAGTTTCCATAGAGATTCGAACATTCATTAAAATGTTAAAAGTGGCTTGAATGATTCTAATTCCCTACGAAGTGTGACAAAATGAATCTCAGTGGCACTTAAAAATGTATGGCAAGATTTCTCAAGAGGAATCGCTATAAAAACCTGCAGCCAAAAGTCTAATGAACAATAAGTTTTGCAAATTGTCTGGCTTTAGACTGAATAAAAAGGCTTTATATCATAATAGTCCAAGATAAATGTGTGGATTAACTCTGTGCACTGATGAAAACTTGGGGCATTGAAATGCAAAGATAAACCTCCTGGTTATTCAATTCATCAAAGAGTTTGAAAAAGGACTTTTTCCTCTCAAAGTAAAGAACTCTTTCAACTTCCTTTATCAGGCCAAACAATGCAGTGAGGGCAGCGCGGCACATCTCCAGAGGCCAATTTCTGGATTTGAGACATAACTCTAGGGATTAACTTCAACAACAGTTAATTGCTGCAAACCAATGATGCCAAATGAATCCTTTGACTTTTGGACTCCTTTCATGAGAAAAACATGTGGGTAAGGCGGAGTGATGGAGAGGAAAAAGAAGAAACAACCTAACAACGAATCAGGCCGCTGAGCCGTCTTTGATCAGGTCATGACACAGAACCTGCAATCTACAGCATCATGGCGTGGTGACACATGTCACATGGTTAATTAGAGCAAGTTCAGAAGGCTGAAGCAGATCAGGGCACAGGAAGGATGAGGCCTGGCACAAAGGCTCTGATCACCCAGCTGAGAGGAGTATTGGACAAAGGCAGTTATTATTTTGGGTTCCATTTCAGACTCAGCAGGGGGTATATATGTGTGTGTGTGTGTGTGTGCGTGTGTGTATGTGCCTGCGTGTGTGAATTAATTGACTTAGAGATGCATTATGACGAAAATTGAGTATCAAACAGCTGTTTCTGTGACAAGAGAACTTCTGATTGTGTGCAATACAATTATTATTTAACTGCGTAAATGACACTGTTTATTGAAGAGTGAAGCTGAATCTAAGATGTACTGCACTTCTTAAATGTTCTCACTAGTAACACACGTATAACAAACTTTGGACTTGAAGAGGAATACATCCGATCTCTAGAATCCCCTTCTTAGCCTGCTGTCACCGCGACCTGACCCCAGCATCATTGAAAGCTGGAACTTTCTAAAGTAATCCTGCTGACAGACTGATCAACAGGAAAACAAGACAAATGAAAGCCTCCATTTGTGGAGCTAATAAAACCACTGCCCAACCAAGGAGCCTGGATGAGTGAAGAGGTGAGGACTACCCTTTGATCAGATGACAAGGAAGCATACACGGCCTCCAGAGTATGATTGGGGTCCAGTATCAGGGGGAGACATAAAGAAACATAACCTTTCCACAAGCAAGAAGAAATACATGAACGACTCAAATCGTCACAGGCTCATCATAGCAGGCACACTTCCATCATGACCATCTCATCATCCATGAATCAGCTCATTGTTCAGAAGAACGATGGGCCAAAAACATGACGATAGTACTCACGAATGTTTGTAAATAACTCATTTATTTTGGCTTTTTCACTTCTATTGTGAATCTTGAGTTCAGACAACTTTATTTCCGGTTTTGTATAAATATGCTTTTATTTTGGAAGAACTTTCCTGCAAAAGTGGGGAGTTCCTGTGTTCTTAAAATAGTAACCTAACAGCGAAAACTACGAAAGAAATGGTTAAGTTTAAGGAAAGAAAATAAAGAAAGTTGTGGAAGTAATAATAATAATAATACATTTAATTTATAATGCACTTTACATTTGGATCAAATCTCAAAGTGCTACAGAGCAAAAGCAGATAAAAGCATCAATAACAAATTTAATAATAACTATATAAAAGCCTGACCAAAAAGCAGCAATGTTAATTAAGGTTATAAGTTCTGCTAAAAAGGAAAGTTTTAAGTCCTTTTTTAAATGTGTCAGTCGTCTGTGGAGCCCTGAGATGGTCAGGGAGGGCATTCCACAGACGAGGGGCAGCAGAACAGAAGGCCCGATCACCCATGGTGCTAAGCTGAGTCCGGGGAAGGAGGAGGCGGTATGAGTGGGTAGAACGGAGGGATCATGTTGAGGTCAGTGGGGTGAGTAGTTCTTTCAGGTAGGGGGGTGCGTTACCATGGATGCACTGGTGAGTGAGGAGAGAGATCTTATAATCAATCCTGGTGGAGATGGGAAGCCAATATGAGCAAGGCAAGCAAGGCAAGCAAGGCAAGCAAGGCAAGCAAGGCAAGCAAGGCAAGCAAGGCAAGCAAGGCAGGCAAGGCAGGCAAGGCAGGCAAGGCAGACAAGGCAGGCAAGGCCGGCAAGGCAGGCAACTTTATTTATTTAACACATTTCAGTTAGAGGATATATATTATAAAACATTAAGAAAAATATTTTGTTAATGTCCTTTCGACCTCAGACATGATTTAAGCATTAAATAAAAGGCAGCAGCAAATAAGGTAGTTTTAAGCTTTGTTTTAAAAGAACTGAGATTAGCAGCGGTCCTGCCAGTTCCAAATATCAATAGTCAGTGACGGCACTAATTTGAAAAGTATTGGTAATGTAGAATTCCTTAAATTATTCTTACAACGATAAATTCATAGAAATGCGGATAAAAGTCGAAGGAACAAAATTTTTTATTCCTCTTTTCCATTTTAACTGCCAACTTTGACGACACTAAAAAACATCCAAAAAATCCAAACACAGTTTGTATTTTGAACGAAATGCGGGGAAGCACATGTTTTCCGTTAATTGCACAACCGCACACCTGCACCTGACGATTTTAATTCATATTTGCAATGGCTGTGGAGAGTCATTTCTGACTCCTTGCTGGCTGAAATAATATTCATGGCTCTGTTCTGAGCTTCCCCTCCCTCCTCATCCACTGCCTCTCCCCCTGCTGCTGTTTCTGTAGGAGATGGAAGTCGCTCTGGCTGTCGCTTAATTGCTGACACCAAAGGCCTGCATGGCAGAGAGACAATTGCACACAGTTAATAAACCATATCACGCCCAAGTGGCACAAATGACATCTCCCCAGAGCATTATGGGAGAAACGTGTTTTGTTTATCCAGACTAATCGTTTAATTATGGAGTTTAACTTCCAGCCACAACCTCTCCTCAAACACTGTTTGCACCATTAACCTTTGTGTTAATGGTGCTCTGGAAAGTTAAAAGACGCACGCACAGGTGATTTCACCAAGGTTACGCACCTCTGTGCCTCTAAATCATTTCACCTAAGTAGTCTGCTTTCTTGTGAGACTAGGAGGCAGAGAGAAGCAGGTGAAAGGACAGGCTGTTCCAAATGTCATTACGGTGAGCTTGAATGGAGAGACAAGGTTGAACACACACGGCGGCTGTAGGAACCTTTGTCGTTGGAATCAACAAGGATTGAAAATAAATATTAGTGGTTGGGTGAGCTTTGAAAGTAACTGAAGGCTTTGGCTCAGCTTAAAGTGATGGGAGGTGCTCAGCAGTGCTCTGTTCCTCCATGACTACCAGATCAACAAAGACTGGGGGGGGAAATTTTTTATGTTGGTTGGCAACAATTCTCTATCATTATTTGCAGACTTTCAGTTGGTGGACTTTACACATCTCTGCCTTCCAAATAAATGGATTCAATCTACTTAACAACATGAGTAATTTAAAGGTGCAGTGTTAGAACATTCCTAAACAATCACTGCAATGCTGTCAATTGGGAACAGAGCAAACTGTATGCACTAATGTGGAGCTTTAATTTCCATCAGTTGGGCCTCCGTGAGGATCTTCAAAAAGGTTCATACATTCCCATTTATAATCAGCTGCATGGTCGCGATATGTTTCTCTAGGCTATAACTCCATCTAGACATTGTCCTCTTAAGCTGCCACTATGTCTCTGATAATACAGACCAAAAGTTAGGAAAACCCTTCAGTTGGAGGAGTGTCCACTGGATGTATCGTCTGTAGATGAGAACAGATGTTCGTTCTACAGATGAAGGACTTATTGTGTGAGTGTCTGACAGTTGAGTGACAGTCACACTGCAGCACAGATGGATTGCTTGTATGGGAGACAGAGAAGAACTGGTGCGTGGGTTTTCCTCCTGTCTTTCCCTCCTATGTCGTGGTGTCTCTCTTTCCCACAGTTGGACTCTTCCTCTTCATCACTGCGGCAGGTCAGTAGCTCCAAGTCCAGGCTGCAGACCATTGGGGGCTGGGGATTAGCCTTTCACAGGTCTTTTAATTTAGCCCTTCTCTTGGCGATCTTCATAATTTCAGGGTGGTTATCTATCTGGAATAAAATAAAAATCAGCAAATGAAGTTGAAGCCCTCTGGAGATGTTCTGGCCCAGTCCTGTAGTCATCACAACCTGGTCCTTCTTGAAGTCTCTGATTCTTACATTAGTCTTGATTACATCGACTTAACCATGTTCTTCTGACTTCACCTGTCAGTAGTTATGATCATGAACAATAACTGATTAATATAAGTGTCCAATATGAAGAATTTGTATCTAGAATTAAGAAGTACATCCTGATTAATTGTATTCCCAAGGTTGAGGCAGATATATCGTCAGACAATCTTGGCAACACAAACACTTGGCAAAAGCTATTGCTAGAGTAGAGGCAAGAAAAGGTAGACACCTTAATTTCACGGTGAACATTTTCTAGTCTTACAAAGTTTTTCACTTTGAGACCGGACCGTCTGCTCTGATTGGACAGTCTGCTCAGTCCTTGTGACTGCAAAGAAAAAGCTTATGGAATACTAAAAACCCAAGAACTATGGAGCAGGTCAGAAAATTCATAGATGATGATGATGTTTCATCATATGCCATATGAGGACTTACCTTAAAGAGGCACAATTCAGAATCAAAGGTATTTCTTCTTGGTTCTGGATCTTGTGGAACTTGATGGGGTGTTGGCGTACAGACGCATAGGACACCCAGCAGATCGGACAGAGGGCCATCTTCAGGGGCCTTTTTTCACTGATGAAGAGTAAAGAAACAGTTTTGATCTTAACTTAAGTCCTTGTCACATGTTTTGGCATGACTGACTGTTAGAAAATGAGCCTGACCTTTGTAGACCATGAACCAAACTTGAGGTGAGGACCTCACATCATAAATGATCATCGGTTATCATAACATATCATCTGTACTGCTATTTCTCCACACAGTACATTTCTAACAGCCGCTCTGCGTCTAATCCACTCTTGTTGTCGTGGGATTTATTGTTATACCTGTAATCTGAGCTTCAAAAATTTCCAGCAGTTTTAATTCTCCAGTCCATCACGGCTCCTGACAATTTTTCTTGGAAGTGTTTGTAGCCTTAATTTTTTCTTACTTTCCCACTTAATTCTAAGAGAGTTTGTATTTAAAACAGACTTTGCTGTGGTTTAGATCATTAAAGCTTGCATCGTGCAACTAAGTTGTAATGACCAGGAAGTAATCCATTCCACGTTTTACATGCTGCGGTTGTCTTCCGGTGTATTGCACCCCGGTGCAACAGAATGAAAATTCATCGGTTTTATTATTCAGAATGGGGTGTTTACATGGAGCGTTTTCATTCTGATCAGACTTTTATCCTGACTTTATGTATAGCAAAGGGGTCCATTAAAATCCACCTATTGATCCACGTTCTTAAGAGAGTGGATGAATTAGGTTCTAAGATGATGACAGGACTAACAACTCTTGAGAGCTGCTAACCCTGACCTCAGTGGATGAACCGCTGTCCTCAAATTTAAAGCCCAACCTGAACGTATGAAATTGTAAATGTTTGAGTTAAGATTCAAGACTTTTTTATGTATCACAATTTATGTATTTTATCATAAAACTGAAAGTGGGGCCTTTTCCCTCAGCAGCTGCAGTCTGAGAGACTCCAGGCTGACTGACTGAGGCTGGAGAGGAAATCATGTAACCCTGAACAGAATGGATTAACTTCTGTTGCAGTGGCATTAGGGTAGACATAAATGTGATGGATGTATTCAAACTTTATAAGGGTACATCAAACAATAAAAAAAACATCATTATAGTCCTGTTAAAGCGGTGTGTGTGTGTGTGTGTGTGTGTGTCAACTATACCGTGTACATAATGCCGAGTTTGGCTCCTCTTTAATCTCCTGGCCTTCATCTCTGTTGTCCAGAATCCATCCAGAAGAAACAAAATAAATTATAAAAATCCACATGCCTAAACTTCATCCAATTTCTTTGAAGCACTAGGGATTTCCATTGACTACATGGGATAAGTTGGGGATTCACATGCACTACTTGAAATGAGTCCTTATAGAAGAATTTTGGGGGTTTGCTGATTATGGCTCCATGTATAGACATAGGCTAGGAGACAGGTGTAAGCACACACACACCTGCATGCCCAGACACAGGGAGGAGGGACAGGGACATTAACAGAGATAAGAGAAAAAAGAGGAAAATTCTGATTATCGGGTGGGCCGTGATAGATGGATGGATACATTATGGTATGAGACGGTGGGTCTTTGGGAAGACTTTGCTGCCCTTATGTGATGTCATGCCCCAGAGGAGAGTGGATGATTGGTCTATCGTCTTCATTCCATCATGGTCACAAGTAATGAGGACATTTAGCTTAAGACTTAACCATTGATGTCCCTAATAATGAATCTCGACCACAGAGGTTTTGTGTCCACCACTTTTGTTTTCCTTTAAACAAGATCATGAATGGTAGCTACCATAGTTCTTGGTAGCCATCGGTCCACACCGTCAGTTTATGAAAGTCACCATTTCATGTTAGGAATCATATTTACCGTCTGGAATGGTTACCAATCAACAGCCGTACAGTTTGACCGTTTAACATTCCACTCTATAGACATGTGAGGACTGTTTACATCCTGTAGTGTCAGTAGGAACACATCAGGAGCACAATACCTACTTTCTCCTCCCACAGAGGCCCAACATCTTTGATAATCTCAGATGGCCAAATGCCTTCATCAGTGACACTCAACTCTGTGATTGTTCAACTTTTCTTTAGAGGGACTGGGAGGAGTCATCCCAATAAACATCTTTGTACGCCACCACATCAGAAAACTGTACTTTATATTTGGATCATCAGGTCGTAAGACTAGAAATTTGATTAACGCTCTGGAATAATTTTATGCTTAGGGTCATATTTTCAACATTTCTGTGAGGTATCTGATATCGCTTGGAGCAGGAATTGTGTTATTGGAATTTGGGTGGAGTTTCTCGAATCTTTTTAGAGCTAGAAAAATGTATTCCAGGAATTTATAATGTAAATTACATTAATGGGTTTCATTATTTGGAATTGATATTAAACTACTATTTATTTTGGAATACATACAGTATCTCAGCTATGTTACGCCAATTAATGTGGAATTTAGCACGTCGGAGTGAGGATTTTACCACTGTGAATTGCTATCAAAATTGCCGACATCAAAGGCGCAAGAGCAACCGGCCTACCAGGCACCAGAGACTCCAGAGTTAAGTTGAACTGTAAAATACAGTGAAAGACTAACCTCTCCACCAAAAATCTACAGGATTCCAAATACCACAGACCAGCGGCAGCAGGGGCAGTGCCAACCGGGGTCTTGGACCAGGGTAAGAGTCTTTACATGTCAAACTCATGCTCAATAAAGATACATTCCTGTATAAGGATCAAATCAAATTATCATCAAACTCCACCAAAGTCTTTTCCAGCACATCCCGGGGTACCTCTGTCATCTTTTTCATGGTATTTTACTGTAGCATTTTTTTATAATTAGACTTCATATGTAACACCCATAAGAGTATGGACTATTTATTTTCTCGCTACAGTAATGTGGTGATAAATTAACATATTTGTCAAGTATAAAATCTTTATAATGATTAAAAAAATATACTCTTAACCGTCTTACCTTTATTTTACAGATACTTTTTACATCATCGAATCCCTTAACGGAGCCTCAAGTCGGGTTGTTTTTTCTTCCCTTAAAGCAGATTTTTTTTAAGACCTACCTACTCTTTTCAATAATTCCTTGGTTCTTGTCGTATATGAAATTCGGGGGGGGGGAAATTATACATATTGTATAATTTCATCCAAAATTATACAATATGTGTCTTTTTGTCTTTGATATTTTGTAACATTTCTAAAAGAGTAGTGCTGGTAGCTTACGGATAGTGACAGAAAAAGCTGATGGGGTGGTTAGGGTGAAGGAATAACCATGGGAATACATTAATTCTATGTCCTGATATGTGCAAAATAATAGGTATTTTGGCCTGATGGTGACACTAGAGGAAAGGTCATGAGGTCACCGCAACTAACAATGTTCTAACCAAACATCATGTCCATCCGAATAATACATTTAGAGTTGTGATGCCTCAGAGCAAAGTAGTGGATGAGCAGACTGACCAATGGGGCAATTATTAATCCCTGCCTGGTAGTGAGACTAATGTGTTGATAAATATAATTTATTTATTTATAGTGACCCATTTGAGGTGAATAACTGAAAAGGTGTAATTGACCCAGCATCATACTCGTCCAAAGAAAAGCAAGCAGCCAACGAGGAGACGCACGTCTCACAGTAGTAGACCTCTGGGTCCTCTTCTTAGTCCATGGGTGTTGCTCTTATGATGTCCATGAACCTTTTTTGAAAAGGTTTTGAACTTGAGCCCCAGCATTTCATCAAAGTCGCCGATGGAACCTGCTGATGTCAGTAGTCCAAACACATGCATGGCCAATGTGTAGTTTCTGGCGCATTGGGAGAAATACAAGGCATACCATAGTCATCATGAACGCTTTGTTGCCACATATATGGCTATCTTCTTTACATTCTGTAAAAATGCATTTACTGCTTTTGGGGTGACTGAAATCCTCAGCGGCGCCTTTCCCTGTTAATACGTGGAAGTAACTTTGGAGCGAGGTGTTGACGTTGGTTTGACAGAGAACCATCGGTATGGCCTGCATGAGGACCAAGGAGTCGTTACATCAAACCATCAGTGGGCTGCTGTTCCTGTGTTCATCTTCATGTTCGTCTTGTGGGATCAGTCTGGTAAGCACTGAGAAAATAGAGAACGGAGGCAGTCGTGCGTTCACAGGTCTGACCAAAGCATCACGCCATATTTGGATGAAGGAATACTTTCTGAGAACTTCAGTGTGGTCATCCTTTTTTTTTCATCCAACATCATCTGGAGGCTGAGAGTTTCATTCTTGTGTTTCCTGTCTCCAGGAAATGGACGTTAGTAGAACTGGCGGTGGTTCTTCATCCCTGCATCCGGTTCAACCACAGAATCCTGGAGTTGTTCCATACATTTTAGGTACAGAAGCTTTGCTTTGAAGTTGCTGGGCAATCTTTTTACTTCGCAGCTCTTTCTACTGTGCACTATCATGTAAGGTGGTACAGGAAGACTTTTCATGAAGAATTCCTATTCCCTGTGAAGAGTGAAATCATCTTCAATATCACTCCAGCTGTCAGTGTCTTATTCTTCTTGTCTCCACATCCATCAGTTGAGGTGGTGGTGCTGTCGGTGGGACTGAATAACAGAGATCAAGATCCACAAAATACTTCAATAAAACTACTCAGCCATTTATCTAACCATGCTCAGTCTGTCTTTCCTCAATCCTCCCATCTACCTGCGTGGGATCAACTGCTCTCCTCACTCCACCTGCCACAGGAACAGCAGACTCATTACTGGAGAGATAATGGTGGCCCCGCAGGTTCCCGGGTTGGGCTCGTGAGTCATTTATGTACTTGAGTTCATGGTTGGTTGAATATGTATATCAGTGTTTTTAACATGTCCACTGTCGTTGTTCCACTCCTGTGGATATTTCCAGAAGCGGTGGGAAGTCCGCCGTCAGGCAGCGGCCTTTAGGACTAATTCAATCACAATTCATCCCGTCGAAGCGACACTTCAACCAACGTCCATAACGGCTGTCGCGCGGCTGCTCCCTGAAAGTGTCGCAGATAACGAAATAAACGGATTCCTCTCGTCTCCAGCTTCTCCAAAAACTATCCCAGGCTTCAAAACTAGGAAAGCATATTGTTCAAACCATAAAGTAAGACCACGCCAGACTCACAGACCACCTAGTCGTCTCCGCCCCCAACAAACCTTAAAGACGTTTTAGCTCCTGCTGCGGTCTGTCGGCGCGGAGGTGGAGGTGAGGGAAACACCGGGACAGAAGGAAACCGCTGACGTTTCTCTTCGAACCACACGGGGGCGCTGCCGCCCCAATTATGGAGAGGAAAGGCTCCCCTGCAAACTGTCAACGCACTATAGTTCAACGCATTGAATGTCAAACTTACAAAAGAGTAACAGAAAAAAACTATTTACCAGACTCAAACTGCATCTGTAGAACAAAAAAAAAACAACAGACTGATCATATGGATTATTATGTGCTTATTTATTTATAACTGAATGAATGATTCCATTTTCTGAATATTCCCTATATATTATAATGTGTGAATTTTGGTACAAACGTATATATCTACATATTATGAATTATCGTAGGCACAAAAAGAGAATTTTCTCCAAATGTGGGATTTTATGTAAATAGACAGTAAAAACCTCTTGAAAGATGTTTTATTTGTTTCATAACGAAACTCTTTATTTGTCATATTTTACTTTTTACAATTCTTTATGAATATTGTGAACAGCATGATTGTACATTGTATAATTTCGACCTCTTTGGATCCGGATGGTGTGTCACTACTTTGGTAGTTGCTGCTGCCTCTTCAGCAGAGAGACGCACAAAGTTATTTCCTCATTTTTTTAAAAGTAAAGACGTTTTGCATGCATTATTAAAGTAAAAATATTTTCCAAAAGACATTGAAATCAGTCACTCCATCATACTTTGATACTGATACTGATATTAAATGAATAAATTAAAATAGATGAAAATAATTTTCCCATCGTTTTTCTCGTGGAGGGGATTCAAGGGGTCCCAACAACGTGCAAATAATAATAAATATTATTATTTTATGCCAAAAATGTATCCATTTACCTATCTTTTTATATTTTGGTAGAGATACTTTTTCTATGTTGAAAACAGAGACAAATTGATGTAGATTCTGCATCTGTACCCGTATCCTCAACAATAAATCATCTCTCAACCTTCAGCCGTGTCTCTATCTATCCTCTAAACATGTGGGCATTCTCCAGTTACATATTTTAATTTTCCAGATCGGAATTTTGATTCGATCCCGGAGTCAGTTGTGCATTGTGGTGTAACATCAACATTCGTCCATGCCTGGGTATTTTTGTTTTTGATTCATGATATGAAAAAAATGCAATGCAGTGCTGAAGAAAGTGAAAACATGATCCACTGTCCGATCCATAACTCTGATGAACCTCAAAGTGGGATATTCCTTGAGCCTGATGAACCTCTACACAAAACTCATTAGAAGAAGTTGAAAATGTTTCATGACATATTGTGCAGGCAAACAAACAGAGATGGCTGATCACATAACTTCCTCCAAGTCTTGTTGGTGGAGGCCATGAGAAAAGTGAGAGCGACTGATTCCTAATCGAGTCCACTTACCAAAGACAAAACAGGAAACAGGAGAAGCTGCTGACTATATTCTCAGTTAATGACAGACTCCATCATAAATCACTCCCCACCAAAGATTGCTCTCTTCCCTGTGGATGAAGGAGTCGAACGGCTGGAGACCTGAAGGCTTGGATGTCCTAACCTTCTGCAGGTCATGCCATAATGATGGCGTTCTTGCATAAAGAGTTCTTCTGTGGCGTCTACGTCATTAGCAGAATGATATAAAGACTGAAATGTAAGAAAAGCCTGTAGGTGCCCCTAAAAGAATGTGCGAGATTTCATTGCATTTTTTTGAGGATAGACTATGAATGTGTGAAACAGTAAGTACAAGTTCAAGAACGTACAAAAAACACAAAATATGCCCTCAGAACCACCTCACTTGGCCTTACGTCCTGACGTTAGGAAACATGAGGTCACCTGATCGTTTAAGGACAATTGTTTTAATGTTATTTCAGCAAAAACAAGCACTGCAAAAAGAGATACAATCAATCGATTATAAACCTCACAGCTGTTCCCAAAGTGAAAGCTGAGGCATTGAAGCTTGAGTACATAAGAAAACAAGCGCCCATAGAAAGGTGACGGCTCAACAAGGTGACACCGATCAAAACTGCCAAAAGTTCAAGCTACTGAAAGAGCTGTGAAAGCCATGCAGAAGGGAAGAGATTTGTTACATTCAGCCAGCTGGAAGCGTCGAGGTGTCTGAGACACATTTTCTACATCGCTTCACAGATTGAAAAGGATTGACGTCGGCTCAGCAACCACTTGTTACAGTTTATTTGTTGTCTTTGTCAGTCGTTTTATTGCTGGTTTAGATTTGATGTGATCATTAAATACATAAAGCAGGATTAAAACAAAACTTCTTTCTATTAGATTGACTGCAGCACAGCTTCAACGGCTCTGGGTAACAAATCTCAGCTGATCCAGCAGCCCAGTCCAGATAAGGTCAACAACTCTGAGCTACATAAGAGTAAGCACTGACGGCGGTGGAGTTTGAACTGCTTCTGAGGAAGACCTGTGTTTCTGACTGTGCTAGTGACTCTAAATGTGCTTTTGATCTGTTTCTATTGTGAATTTAAACTAATCTACCTGGCCTACCTGTACAGGCTCTAGTCTTAGCTTAGCTTCTACACTGTATGGCTCGGTACCTAGCAAGGAAATCATTCCATGTTGTGTAAGTGATCTGCTCACAACCTGCTTCTGTTGGCTTCAGCTACGTCAGCATTTCATACAAACTTCACATGAGCATTTATAGCCTGCAGTTGTAAAGAAAAATACATTTGTCAGCTTTAATATTTTAGTGTAAGGGTTAGGGTTAGCGGGTATGGTAGCCCTGTTGCTAGGCTCATCAGGATACTGTAGATATCAGACTCTGTGCTGAAGAGAATAAACCATGAGGTGTTGGAGATGGGCTGGCAGGGCTTTTTACACATCTCAGTATTGTGCCTCTGGCTTTTATAATTGCTGGACCTTTACCTAGACCAATGTGTGACCACGGCCTATTGATTGTTAAAAAGTATACAAAACAGAGAAACGAAGGATGGTGGCTAGCTAAAAATAATACTTGCCATGCCCCTTAAATTCAGATGCAAGAACTTCCACTACAAGTTCTGAGGGTCTGGTGTTAAAACCATTGAACAGAAAAGTTTTCCAAAAACATAAACATATATATGGAATTTTCTTTTCCATAAATAAATATTGTAGATACCAGGCAGCATTGAGGATATTTGATAGCAAATCATTTCCTAAAAAGGTTCATTTAGAGGATCTACATTCTCCAAAGTGTAGGCTAGGGGTCATTCTATGGCTAAGCTTTATTAGTGAGAAAAATGTCTGACAGGAGATTAAATGATTTAAAACTAGAGCAAAATGTGCTGAGTATTAATAAATATTCCCACAAATCAGTAATAAGCTCACTAAAGAGAAACACAAGTAGAGTAAGAACAGTTTTGAGAAATATACTATGAAATTAAATAACACAACAGTTTTATAAATGTTAGCAGGCATTAAGCAGTGACAGAATAAACTCAATATAGTTCACCACATAGCATAACTGAAAAAAAAAAACGTCTCACTTCCATTGTGCAACAGTGGAAGACTGGTATTCCAAAAAAATAGGCCGACTGACTGACTGACATGTGACATTATATAAAAAGGCAAACCTAAAGATCTCTCCCAGTAGGTTATTGGTTTCTAGCACAGATTATCCTGGGTAATTATTGTTCCTGGCCGTCTATTTGTTTAACAGAAAAAGTTCAAGTCAAAGTTTTTATTCAACTCGACTAATGATAACAAACAGCAAATACCTCAACGATTAACTAACTGATTATGTTAGAATACTGTCATGTAGAGCAAATCCTTGATATCTTCTATGCTGAGAATGGTCCTTCTTAGTAATCCAAAATGCATTCTGACCTCTTATTGCCTGACGGCATCTTCAACTTGACGAAGCTGCAGGAATGCGTCTTTGAGCGAGACTTTAAGTCCCTGCAGCGGTAAGAGAAAACAGTTCAAGGTCCGACGTTTAAGCCTGATCTTAACGCAGCATACTGATTGATGCCCCTCACTGAGTGCGATATTCTGAGTGACACCCGTTATGATGCACTACTGTGGCGGACCTGAAGGTGACATTCAGCATCAGGAGTTTGGTTTCTGTGGAGGCGGTGTCCTGTGCTCTGGAAGCCCAGACACCTTCCGGTTCATGTTCGTCTCCTTGCTATCCTCCCTCCAACTTCCCTCTGTTCCTTTCCTCCCTTCACCTTTCCCCTTATTCAGCCTGCACAGCTTGAGCGCCCTGGATATGAATACGTCCAGGTCGAACAGCCTCTCCTTCTGCCTCACAGGCAGCGACTCGAAGGAGGAGTCATTCTCTGGCTGAGGAATTGATGAAGAGGACGAAAGGGGTTGAGATTCTTGAGGAGGAAAAAGTGGATATATGGGGAGAGTCTCTGTTTGAGGTGACTGAGGAGGAAGAGGAAACAAGGGCGAGGAGGGGAAAAGTGATGGCAGGGAACTTGAGGAAGACGTTGCAGGGAGAAGTGGGCTTCTTCTGTCCTCGTCGTATTCAGCTGATGGCTGTTGCATAACCTCTGTGTTGTGGAAGACTGGAGTTGGGAGGTCAGTGGGAGACAGAGGGAGAGAGGGTGAGAAGATGAAGAGGGAGGGTGATCGTGACTCCAAAGAAGGACTGAGGCTGGGCGAATGCAGACGAGTCTGCGTGCTCTCAACCCAGCGAGAGATCTCCTGAAATAAATCCCCCTCGTGTGATTCCACCTCCTTCATCTGTTGAAGATCCTCCACGCTGCCTCCCAAGGGCAGGCAGCCGGCACGCAGCCGGCACGGGCAGGCTGCTGGCGGCACGGGCAGGCTGTTGGTGTTACGCTTCCAATGGGACAGATCCAAGATCAGCTTAGGTTCCGAATAGTGTTGAGGCTTGCCCTCCCTCCAGGCGATTCTATCCAAATATGAAGGGGAGCCCACTTTATAGTCACAGGAGCGACCACAGTCCAGCTCCCCATACCCCAGACCGCAGGCCCGTTCCAAAGACGAGTGAGAGTTCTCCAAGAAGCGTTCAGCCGAGCTGCTGTGGGAATATTTGCGTGGGTCCACCTATGTAAGATGGGAGAGTGGGATAAATGGGTAGAACAGTAACGGTGAAAAGAGGAATTAATTCTATGTGTCCACACACACATTGCTTTGGTTTATTATTAGGGCCTTTGCATTACAACAGTGCCTTTGTCTTTGCATTACAACTTGTAATGCAAAGAGTGCTTATCATTTTTCTCTGCCTTTTGGGGGGTTTATCATGCTCAGTAACTTCCAGACTCATCAGTCATGCTGGGAATTCATGTATATCATTCATATCGTCAAGATGTATCAAAAAATATCTCGATAGCGGCCCCTAGAATTCTTCCAAAGGCCCTCCCAGTTAAACATATGTTCACCTTCAAGTCTTTAATTTGGACCAAATGTTTATCATGTCAGGATCTACCAAAAAGTCTTTTGGTGCTATGACCTAAAAAATAACAGGATGTCAGCCATTTTGAGTTAAAAGTGCGATATTCAGGTGGTTTTTGAAGTTTCCAGGTGTTGTATTTTAACTATCTGCTCCGAGAGTTTTAACCTAATTAACTTCAGATTTCGTGATTGACATGTTAATACCATAACGATTAAAAGTTATTTGAAAATGTGAGTTATTGTTGGATTGTCTGGACGGTCTAGGGCGGCGAATATTGATCTCTGGCAAGTAAACACAAAATTGGCAATAACTCCGCTGTCTAAGGTCCAATCTGCCCCAAGTTGGATGAGGGTTCCACCCTCAAGGCGCCTTAATGAAGAAAAAAAAATCAGCTGTTGTCATTGCACCACTTAGTGGCTTCAGGAAATGTTATGTTTTATACTTTGATGTATTATTTTTTGCCTGTACATCACACAAAGTTCTAATTGGGTCAAGAATCAAAAGCAGATGATTTAAATAACAGCTTCTTCAGAGAAGAAGAAAGTAAACCAAAAATGTCTGGATGGGAAGTAGATCCTGGAGGTCTGTGTCAAACATCACCCCAGATTTTAATGCTGCTGGGTTAAAAACGTATGTCATGGAATTACACACTTATTACACATTCTCGGTGTAAATAAATTCAGGCTCAACCTCTGTGTAAAAAGGGCAACCCCCGAGTGAGGGTAATATGACACTTTGTCACTTTGTGATGGGAAACAGCGGGGTAGAAACATGTAGTTAAATTTCTACCATCTACAACGCTACAGCTGTCAAATAATCCACAAGGTAAGTCGTTGGCATGGCTCCTCTGATCTAATCAGACCTTCCCAGTTCTTCTTCCTTGGAATAAGACAGTGGATGCACCCAAATACAAAAAAATGACCAAGCATATCCAACCTGAGCCTCCTCTAGTAGTGAGGTGGAACTGGCTCGGGGGTCTCTCTGCACCTCCTCGTCCTCCACAGTATCTCCGAGGTCAGAGGTCATGTTCCCAGGGGGCACGCAGTGAAAGCCTGATGCCTGCTGCCAGGATGAACTGTTCCTGTACCTGCAGGAGGACAGAAGATGAGCATGTGTAATCTATACATACAGTTATGTTCTTATGTCTATTATTACCTCTCAAACATTGTGCAATATTCTCTACGTGCGACAACCAAATACTGAGTTGATGACTTTTCTGTCCTATAATGTTTGTTTGTTTGTTTTCATGGTTCAAAGTAGAAAATTTGCTCATTTTATTAGAGGGGTTTGTCTCAGGGGTGGGATTCCGGGGTATAATTAACTCTTCATACTATGAAATGCATTTCGATATAGGTGTATTGGAAATTTATTGTTTCTTTTTGAATTGTACTCTCAGATAGGCACTTAACAAGAACTAAATAAAGAAATAACAGGGACACCTTTAATAACGTCTTTCTGACTGTTCAAGTCGACGTACCGGTGGTTGGGAATCCCGACTGTTTTTTGCTTGTTGTGTATTTAATTTCTTTTTTAATCTATTACGACTTTGAGAAGCCTTTAAAACAGAAATGATCTCATAAATAATTAGATTTAATGCGTTTGTGACTCCCATGTAGGGAGATCCTCAGCGTTTTGCGCTTGTTTACAGTAGGAATTGTAATTTTCTGTATCTTCAGATTGGCTCATCAAGTCAGTGAGGCAAAAAAAATTAGAACTGAATTATATTATAGGTTAAATAAAATTAAATTTTTTAAAATATGAAATAATACACAAATAACAGCTAATTTAATATAGTGTATAACCTAAAAAGTGCGGGTGTTGGTAGGTAAGCTGATTATTTAACTATTTTTTTCTCTTTAGCTACAGGTGGCCCAACTATCGGGAAACTATAGGGAAACTATCGAATGGCCCTCAACTTCCCCAGCAGTGTATAAAATCCATCTGCACACCTCTCCCAGTGGATGCTGGAGGCCTGACTGCTGCTCAGGCTCTGCTCAGTGATGAGGCTGTCGTCCAGTTCGTCCTCGATGCGGAATGGCTGCGATGAGGTGGGCTCATCCTCTGGACACGAGTACTGCTGTAGGAAAGCATGTGACAGTGCTGCTTCAGCAGTGAGCCGGTCCATTGGGTTGAAGGTCAAGATACGCTGAAGGAAGTCCACAGCTGCGGGGACAAGAGGGGAAGGGATCATAGAGGGAGGAAGAGGAGGAGAAATTAAATGAGGTGGTCATGCAGGGTGTCCCAGAAACAAATCTTATGCATCTGTCTCTCTCTTGGCTATTTTGTCCGACCATCCAGCACATTCGTCCCACTCTATCAGTTGCCTTGACTCACCATGAGCTTCCACTTCAGGCAGCAATTCAGAGAAGGGCTTCTTCACCCCCCATCCATGACTGACATAAGAAGGCATCACCTGGGAAGAGATGACAGTGGGGGAAAAATACATACACACACAAACCAGCGCCGGTTATTTTTTCAAGCACATTCCTCTTTTTATTCTAGGTGCTCCATCTGCTGCAAAGAGAACAGGCCAAAGAAACCCTGCTCGATATTTAAACATTCCGCAGCAGCCACTGAGGCGTCACCTGTATCAGATCCTGTCTGTCTTCCTCTCTAAGCACCGGCACGGTAGCAAGAATAAGCTGCATCTGCTCCAGCTCATGAGCTCCTGGAGGACCAACGAGAGGCAAGCAGAGAGGAGACGTTCTAAGTTACATCAATGTAAAAAAGGGACCATTTCGAGAAAAGCAGGAAGAGCTAGAAGATTTGAGCTGTTAAGTAATAAAGTAAAGATGTTGAAAACGATGCAGATGATGATATTATATTCTAACAGTCACTTGATTTTTTTATTCTGTTTTAAGTAATTTTGTCATTTTTCTCCCATTGTCCTAATTACGAATCAGTTTACTCTGAAATAAATCAAAACAAATACTGACTTAGACTCAAATATTTGCCCCATCAATGACCCTATCATAATGTTTAACAATTATAAAACATCTAGATAAGTTAGTTTGAGGAGGAATCAGATGCTGTCAAGGTCAACTCCGTATTTAATCTAGACAACCAATGGAGAAAAACTATTTCAAAGGCAACCAGCAGAGCAACATCAGTGAACTTGTCAGCTGAGAGCAGAGTGGTGTAGTAGCACAGGTTCACCGACAGGGGGCCGAGTGGTTTTGCTCTCCATACGTTTGCGCATTAATGTAATGAACCCCAGCAGGTGGCGCTACATCAACAGACACTGAGAAATAATCAGACAGTGACCTTCCACTGCAGGTGAATTGTTTCCCTTGAGGTGAATTAAAATATACCAGGGTATTTACGTGAAAATCAACACAAACATCTCTATTTATGCGTATAAAAAAGTCCAGCAGAGAAGAAAAGCAGGGAACGGCTAGAAATACTATTATGTTTGTGACACCATCTCTCCAGTGGTGTGGAGGTCAGATCAGCCTGTCAGGAGGAGGAACTACATCTGCTTCGGCCAGCAATATTTTTTTTTCTTTTACCTCATCATTGTTATTCTGGTCAGGCAAAGAAGAAGGAGGATGAAATATATTTGATGGAGGACACTGCTGCAAGAAAAACTGTCCTTAGCTCTCGCCTCGTCACCTTGTGATAAAGTCTTTAAGAATCTTTTTTAGCCTTTCTGACAGAATAAACTTTACAGAAGTAAAAAAAAAATGAATACTGTAAAAAAAGGGTTTGAATACAACGGATTTTTCTGATTGTATAAGTGTATCCCCTTAGCAACGCAAAGACACCTTTAGATGGGAATGTTTCATTCATCATATTTAGGCTTGTGTTTGTAGTCGTTAGTATGGTCTGGTGTTATTTTCTCATTTTGTGCCTATTAACCCCACATGGTTGTATGCGTGAGCTAGAATTGTGTTAGTCCTTAGAAAAAACTTTGAATGTTTGTTTTTGTTGGTTATTTTACTTAAGTAAGTGCTTACTAAACCCGCTGAATACCAATGATAAGGTTATTTTTCACTATGCAATTAAAGTAATGACCACAATTTCTGCAGGATGTCAAGGTCATGGTGGCAGTGTGGGATTGAACAGATGGTTGTGGGAGTGAACAGTGGCGGTACCTGCAAATAGCATGCGTCCAGTGAGCATCTCAGCCAGTATGCAGCCAGCAGCCCACATATCTATGGCCTTGGTATAGTTATTGGGAGACAGGAGCAGGCGGGGCGAACAGTACCATTTAGTTACTAGACCCTCGGACAGGTAGCCCTGGAGATGACGGGGAGAGTGAGGGGAAAGACAGAAGAGAGGTAAGTTAAATGACCTGAGCATCAGAATGAGAATATACTGATGTTATGAAAATATGAAATGAGTAAGTGGTTGAAGTAATCCATTACCAAAATTACGTATCCTTCATAAAACATCTTCTCTGGAAAGAAATACATTATTGTAATTCAGATTATGCTTCGACATCGACGACTACAGGGCAGGCAAGGTGAAAAGCACTCTGAGTGAAGTTGAGAGCAGAGGAGGACAGACTTCATTGTCCTCCTTTGGAGGCGGGATCTACTTGGTAAATTTAATGTATTTCAATGTGATCCTTTTGTCATGCTGATCTGCTATTGGCTTAAATGCTTAAAATGATGCTCCAAGTGAGGACTTCCTCCCTAACCGATCAACAACCAGAATACAATATTGACATTGTGTTCTTTCTACATTTCTTCTTTGAGTGTGACGTACTGGTGGTAAAGGGGATATTGATTTGATGCAAACTTCTTTCAAATATAACTAAAAATATACATTTTATTTAGGCCGAGTCCAAATAAATATCATTTGTTCATCTTTATCTTTTAGCTTGTTAGCTTAGCAGTTAGCGAGAAGGATTTGGAGTTTAAATCTTTTTTTTTGTTGTTATTGTTTGTCATGTTAGATGTGACAAGGATTGTTAACATTTTTTGTAAAACATGTATTTGATTATAAATATAAATATAATGAATAAATGCCTCAAGTACTTAAGGAAAGCTTTGATTTATGATTTATTAAAAAAAATGTCTCCGTCCTCCCCAGTTTTGAAACTCACCAGCCGCCATTGGTTGATATATGAGTTCACATAACAGATCGTCTTACTGTTTCCATACAGTCAGATTCCATGCATCTGTAAGAGATGGTCAGGGTGCTAACAATCCAACTGCTGTTGCCGTGGATGCACCCACAAAGACTTCTATCGTTTTATATTAACTGTGTTGGCCTTGAACTTCCTCTCGACACGCTCGGCAGCGAAAAACATTCCCCCGAAACGTCTTCCTACAGGTACAGCGTTTCATCGGGCCTTTGATGCTGCGCTGTGTGACAACTCTTACTCTCATTACGGCTGCTCTGACAGCCTCCCTTCTGCATTTCCTCATTTATAATTCACTGTGAAGGTGTCCAAATTATAAAACCAATAACAGCCTGCATGGAGGTGAGGCACAGGCGAGTGGATTCAAACACGGCTCAAATTTCATTAGGATTGCTTTATTTCTGCCTGTTGCTTTCATTGATGCTCGTGTTGATTTATATCACACCAATCTCTCACTCACTCCACAATGTGACCATATATATGTCCTTGCCAATCTGTCCTGAGCCAAATCAACCGTTGTCATCAATATTAAAATCATGCTCGTGATTACCCTTTGGAATATTTTCTTTACATGGTGTTTTTGTTACTTCTAAGGACACTATGACACACAAAGGAAGTTACAGATGTGTCCAGCAGTCTGGACATCATACGAAACATTCAGGCATTGATTATTATGACACCACACAGCAAATGATTCTTCTTTTCGGCAACAATAAAAAACTTCAATAAATTTCTTTTAACACCCATATTTTCAGCTTTTCACGCTTCCACTCGGATGACAATTGAAATTTTCAACAATGAGAAACGGAATATTTAAAAAACTATGTTGGAAAAAGCTGCACTCCTATCCTCTCTCTCCCTCATTCAGCTGTCGTCTCCTCAGCCCCTCCCTGCCTCCCTTGTTGACCTATGGATTTTTCTAATGATCCTCTAACATCCACTGAAGTGGCTCATGTGCAACTAACCCATCAAAAGAGAAGAGAAGAGAAGATAAACCTTTATTAGTGCCACAACGGGGAAATTGCAGTGTTACAGCAGCAAGAGCATATTACAGAATAGAATAACAAAACCCCATGCATTTACAAGAGAATGGTCTTTCTAAGAGCCGACGTCTCTTAAGAAGGATTTCTCCATTTCACCGTTCACCTATCTTCGTTTACAGAGAAATATCATTCCCATGAGTTTTCACCATTTCTCTTGTTTTGTTTGTTTATGTTTTTTTCTTCATAAAGAACCCCACATCTGCACATTAGCCTGCTGGTGATAAAAGACACCTACAGGTTTCACTTAATGGAGTAGGATGTCATAACCAAACTGGTCTATAGTAATAGCATATCTATAAAAAATACCACAGGTTTGTTTCCCTATTACTGACGCCGATGTTCTGCATGCTGCATATCTGAGTTTGAGAAATGTATATCTTTCTACGGACTCTACCCTAAATTACCTAATGTGTACAGTTGAATATGAGATTTTGCACTGAAGACACCGCCCCTTCCTTAGAAAATCTGGGTTTTCCCCGAGAGGAAACCCTGGTTGAACAAAGAGGTCAGGAATCGGCTGAGGGTCAGAGATGCTACTCGGAGAGCAGTAGCCGCAGCTCTCTTTAGCCGAGCCAGGGCTGATCTTTAAGCTTGGCTCCTCTTGGATTTTATCTTTGCCTTTAGTATGGTGTGTAAACTCTACTTTTTAGGTCTCCAACCTGCACTCCGGACTTCTTGAACAACACCCCTTCGGGGGTGTCAGGTTAATAAAATCCTCCATGCTCTATCCTCCACCTCCACCAAGAACCTAACTACCACAGAATCTCATCCCCAATCTCGTCCCATTGGAACTGAGACCACAGCAGCTGAGAACATCTACAGGAGCTGAGGTCAGAGCAGGGCCACAAATATCACCCTGCCCATCACCTCTTTGAGGTCCTTCATAGAAGACATAGGAGAAAACAAGCCCCCAGCACTAGACTGAAAAACAGCTTTTCCTCTGAAGCTGAATACTGAATGATGATTAGCGGTGAATATAAAGCGTCCCCAGTTTTTCAGCTGTCTTCATGTTTTTAATTCCTGCTCCTACTGTGACTCCTCTCCCCTCGTCTCATGTCAATCCTCTTTACCCTTATATCACGTCTACCCACACCTTCTTCTTTCATGCCCCGCTCCTTCTCTCCACACCTCCTTCGGCCTCAGTGCTCCTTAACTCCTGCCCTCCTGCAACATCATGCCCCCCCCCTCTCAGTGTGCCGGTAGATGACAAAGCAGAAACTGATGCTGAGTGCTCATCGATTGTCTGATAAACATACATTTTCAGAACGGAATATAATTTGATGATTGAGGTGGAACCAGCTTTGGAGGAACAGGAAAGGAAGCATATGGAAACCTCTCAGCCCGACTATTCACAACAAACGTTTTTCCTTTTTTCTTTTCTACACGTCTTCTCTGCCTTCATTCTCTCTATTAACCTCTTCCAGTTGCTGTGAATCTTTCCTCTCTTCTTCTTCTTGTCTTTGTGCCTCACGCCATCTTTCTCTGTCATCACTCTGCTTCCTCCGCCCGTTTCATCCAGCCATCTCTGTTTTGTCAGTCCCACCCCTGCTCTGAGTCTTACACTACTATTTTCCCTCTCCATGTATTCCACACCGCTTTCTTTTCTATTCCAGTGTTGACCTTTCCAACCTTCTTTCTTCCTGTCCCTCCTGCCGGTCATGAATAATTCCTGGACACATGAAGCACCCAACCACCAGGTGACATTCACACACACACTCACTCACTCACTCACTCACTCACTCACTCACTCACTCACTCACTCACTCACTCACTCACTCACTCACTCACTCACTCACTCACTCACTCACTCACTCACTCACTCACTCACTCAAACACTCACACACTCACTCACTCACTCACACACACACTCACTCACTCACTCACACACTCACTCACTCACTCACTCACTCACTCACTCACTCACTCACTCACTCACTCACTCAAACACTCACACACTCACTCACTCACTCACACACACACTCACTCACTCACTCACTTACACACTTACTCACTCACACACTCACTCACTCACTCACTCACTCACTCACTCACTCACTCACTCACTCACTCACTCACTCACTCACACACACACTCACTCACTCACACACACACACACACTCACTCACACACACACACTCACTCACTCACTCACTCACTCACACACCCACACACTCACTCACTCACACACACACAACATATTTCCCACTGGTCTGGATTGTAAACAACGTCACAAAAATGTTTTCTCAGCCTCTCTCTCCTCTGAGTAAACCTTTGTCTGTTGTCAGATGACACTGCGGACCCTGTAAAATGTTATCGAAGCACTAGGAGACGGCAGACAGGATTTCTTTTGTAAGATTAAAGTTCATTGAAGAGAGGGCATGACATTCATATACATGTATATTTATTCATGTCAATTCAAGGACGCGATTTCGAAGCAGTATAATAGAGCTAAATAAAAAAAGAAAAGCTGTCATCTTCCATGGCCCTAAATGTAATTAATATACATGGATAATATGTGGGAATTGAGATAACTAATACAAAACTACCCAGGTGGATAAGTACAGATGGTTGAAAAAGCAGGGATTTTTTTCATTAAGGATCCCATGACATTTACCGCAGGAGTTTTCACTGGAGTTAGCACTACATCAAAAATAAGACACACACAAATTAAATTAGGCCTACACTACCATCCCTGACGAAATCTTGTAAATGTAGTGAAGAGCACTGACTGAAAGCTTTTTAAACCTGATTAGAGAACCTTCATAAAACCATAGAATTCTAACGGAAAGGTTATGTCTTATGCAATATTTTGAGATGTGACAAGTCCTGATCCTTAAATTTTTTTTCTTCTCATCTTTAAGTAACTCATCATTTATAAATTAATTTCTGTGAGATGTGAAATGAAGGATGAGCACATGGATCTTTTAGTGAGTTCTGTATCATCAGCATTAAAATGGTAATTGACCTGTAGGAGACATTAACTGTCTGATGAAAAATAAAACTGGGCCCAGAATGCTTCCCTGAGGAACGCCATGCTGCAAACACTTCAAGCCATGTCAGCAGTCAGTGGAGTGTGAGACGCTCTTTATCTATCTATCTATCTATCTATCTATCTATCTATCTATCTATCTATCTATCTATCTATCTATCTATCTATCTATCTATCTATCTATCTATCTATCTATCTATCTATCTATCTATCTATCTATCTATCTATCTATCTATCTATCTCTCTCTCTCCATCTATCTAGTTTTGGCATGAACATTGTGTTTGCTCCAGCTGGGTCTGTACTCAGTTTAAGGACAAAGATATCCAAACACAGGACGGGGAACAGCGTGAGAAAGAGATAAAGTTTGTTTCTGCTGTCCGACACAGAGCATACTTCTTTCATCTCTTTCATTTTCCATCTCTTTTTCCCTCTTTTTTCCCACTTTTGATCCCCCTCTCCATTGTTTCCTATTACATGACTCTGCCTTTCTCACATCTCCTTCTTTCACCCTTCCATGACTCAATATTCATTACCCTTGCTGCTCATTTGCTCTCCGCAACCCTTTGTCGCTCCCTCCACCCACCCATGTCTCAAATGCACCCCTGTGTCTGCACCCAGCTGATCCCTGTCCCGTGTTCTCCGCCGACAAAGATTGCCTTTCACAGGAGCTCCTCTCCGTGTCCACACACACACACGCAAACACACACACATGCACTCTTATCCGGCCTACTAGTGCTTCAGATCTGCAGCAGGATCTGTGTGCTGAATAGAGCGGCACAATAGAGGAGTAAATTAGCAAAGTGATCTCTCGCAGTAGACAGCCTTATGACAGAGGTTGATAAACACACAACTCAATTCCATGTTTGGGAAGAACACAGATCTGTAACAACACACGCGGAGATGTGTAATCAGATCTGTCGTTGATCGAAAAAGAAGTGATAGCTTGGGTCTACATGGAGAATCCTTGAAAGAAGCTTAGCATTTAAACACACCTCAAAGTTAAAAGAAATGATGTCAGTTTTTGACACGATCTAATTCTAAGCTGGATCAGTGTCAGAATCAGACAAATGATATTAAAGACGCCACCTGCGATACCCTTTTCAGATCAGTTATTTTTGCTTCATTAAACACAAACGTGTTTGCAAATCTGACAACATTTCATGGATAAATCTATCCCATATTATAAAACCGTGCGTTCGGATCAACATTAAGAGCATAAAGAGTCGCCATCTCCTCCCTGTTAAAGGATCTTATTCAACAAAAGAGATGATTATTATTCAAATCCTCTCCTCAGAGTCATCCGTCAGCAGCAGAGTGACTCACGACGGGCCTGAGGAATCAGGACTGTTAGAAAAACTTTCAAACTTTATCAACGTTTCTGATACTGTGAGGGTATGATGAACTCACGGAGATCAAAATATCATTCTCGGTGCGGAGGCAGAGATCCAAACTTTTTATGTTCCTCTTTTCCAGGTGATGCATTCATGGAGTTAGTATAAAACTTGTTAATAGAGCAAGAGCCGAAAAACAATAACCTTCAGAGGCATTTATGGGCCTTTAGTGAAAAGGGAAGACTTGGTAAGGCAATTACGATGCCCCAAAAAATAATTCATAACGCTTAAATTAAGGCTGGAGATGTTTCTTCATGATTATTGAAAACTCCTCATGTATTTCAAGCTCAGAAAAGTCAGGGGAAAGTCAGTTGTATGTTTCCAACAAGGGGGAGCTTTATTTTCAAATGTTTTCGGCCATCATTTCTCAACGGTTGCTCCGATTTAGTCAAAATTTAGTGCAGGTCTATCTTTTATAGCTTGTGTTTTATTTCAACAGTTCAAACTTTACTAACTAGGAGGAGTTTTTTTTTTCTTTCTAACAGTACTGTGTGGGAATAACTGAATCAGGGATGTTGCTTGCACAAAAAAGGGGATTGGGGACTTTTCGTCGTGGATAGAGTTGAAATGAGGAGAACTCTTCGGCGTATGGAAGTGAACCTACAGACATTTCTCTGCCTCACCTTATGAGAGTAGTGAGGGTCGACGATCCTGGCCAGTCCAAAGTCCCCGATCTTGAGCATTAGTTGGTCTGTGTTGATGAAAATGTTGGCAGGCTTCAGATCTCTGTGCAGGACATTTGCAGAGTGGATGAACTTCAGTCCCCTCAGCAGCTGGTAGAACAGCAGAGTAGCGTGATCTGTTCAAGGGCAAAAGGCGATTATGGAAATATATAACATTTCTTCAAATCACACTCTTGTAATTTCAGTAAAAGCTCCTATTCAATTGGTAAAATGTTCCTTTTCTATTACTCCTTTTCCCCCATACCTGTCTGAAGTGGTCCGTGTTCCAGCAGCCGAGCCAGATCCGTCTCCATGCACTCCTGGATAATGTACAGGGCATTCAGCTGGCTGGGGTCTCTGGGCAGGGGTCGTCCGTACGGCCCCAGGACCTCATGAACATTCACGACATTTTCATGTTGCAGCAACCGGGTGATTTTAACCTCACGTAAAGCATGCTTCACTGTCACTGCATCACGCATCACCAGCTTCTTAATCGCCACGCGTTGTCCTGTGTGCTGGTCCTCAGCCGAGAGGACAAGGCCGGAAACGCCCATTCCGAGAGGTCGAAGGTCAACAAAGTGACCACTCAGGTCAAAGCCATGGGGGAAGAGGGGGATATCTTGTCTGGCCATGATAGCTCAAACTGAAGGTGTTACAGGCAGATAGTAGGAGGAGTCCAAGTACCTTAAGCTTGATTAAAAGGACCTTGTTTTGTTACACAAGTTACATCTTGCTGGGGATCCAAGAACCCGAACCAGAGAGCTGGTTTTCCTCTAGGTAGCTGGTGCATGTAAGATGTCTTTCATGTATCCCGGTACAGTCCTGTTAAAGGTGGTGACAAATTTAGGCACAAAACGTTCCAGTGGGTTTATTCTATAGTGCAATCATGTTAGAAAAGTAGCTTTTTCCTTCAGACTTCTTATCCATCGTTCCACCTGCTCTTGTGATCCTACGTACACAGATCCGTATCAAACGGTTCTTGAACTGAACAATTTGTTCTCCTGGAGTGTTTAGGACTATAAAATGTCTGAGCAACAAATTGGACATCAGAAAGGATCGAAATAAATGAAAACAAGTAGGAATAAATCCAACATATGATGTAAGTCAGTGATCATTCAAGTTTTAACACCTGTTGGTGAAACATCCAGAATGTATGTTAAAAAACATTAGAACATTGTTTTCCTCTTCCCACTTGGTGACTTCTTTTGCATCAAAGAATTCTGACAGTCAGAATATCTGTGAGCCTTATTAACACAACCCAGGGCAGGGGTATCCATAGAAACAGCCCTCTGCGAGGCTGATCCTGCTCTTAGATGAGTTGATGTATCGTGGGACAGCAGCAGTCAGACATTTCCTCTTCTCTCTCTCTCTGCATGCTCCGCTCTTCGGTTGTAATCCTCATCGACTAGTGATGATGGCAAGGCAGGGTGAAAAATGTGCGTTAATGTGAGTTTCATTCACTGATGCTCTGCCAGCTCCTCCTGCTCGCCCGTAACACTAGATTGAGTCGGTCATCAAGACAGACAGGTTCATTCAGAGCAACATCCAGGGCTGCACGGCGGTTAGATGGAGGATTTGTGGTGTGTGCGTGCCATATGTGTCTAATCTCTCAATAATCTGCTTCCCGTTGCCTTCTCATGAATGTACAGATCTCTGAATCTCGACGCAGTCACATCATTGGGGAAGACAGACATCTGCTGCTGCTGCTCCTGCTGTGTGTGAGTGCGTGCGAGAGAGAACGTGTGTGTGTTTGTGTGCGTGTGTGAGAGAGAGTGTGTGTGTGTGTTTGTGTGTGTGTGAGAGAGAAAGAGAGAGTGTATGTGTGTTTGTGTGCGTGTGTTTGTGAGAGAGAGTGTGTGTGTGTGTTTGTTTGTGTGTGAGAGAGAAAGAGAGAACGTATGTGTGTTTGTGTGCGTGTATGAGAGAGAGTGTGTGTGTGTGTTTGTGTGTGTGTGAGAGAGAAAGAGAGAGTGTATGTGTGTTTGTGTGCGTGTGTTTGTGAGAGAGAGTGTGTGTGTGTTTGTGTGTGTGTGAGAGAGAAAGAGAGAGTGTGTGTGTGTTGGGGGTGAGAGGGAGGAGGACAGATAATGATGAAAGTTGCACAGCAACAGAGTAGTGCAGTAACAACGATGATGCTGGCAGTGTAACTTTATCCACACCAACAACTGTATTAATGAATTAATTAATGCCTTATAAATGCTTTATTACACTATTTAATTTCCAAACGAGAGCAACAATTTGACCGGATGGAAAAGGGAATGTCATGACAGTATTTATTTTCTATGGACTTTTCTAGATGCATTTTCTGATCACGAGGATATTAACAGTGAATACTGACATTTTCCCACCTGCTGTAGAAAACTGAAGCTTTCAACAAATATATTTGGCTTTTTGGGCAGGCTTGAGTCCTGCAGCACCCCACAAAACTTCCAAACACTTGGTCAGGGTGATACTGGGTGTAAGGTGATAGCAGAGAGACGTGGGAGAGGAGGGAGGTTTATTGTGGTGGTGGATAGGAGGTGCAACGCTGGGCTAACTTATGTATAATTCATAAACAGTGGAGATGGCGCTTGGTGCTCTCTCTGCGCGGTTATTCTCCATATCTCTCCGGCTTATGCAACAAAAATGCATGCAAAGATTGAGTATAATTCGAAGTTTCTCCCTGCAGTGCATTCAAATATATTTTGTTTTGTAGTTATGAAGCCCACCGTCAACTTTCCGGAGCGATAACACCAGCTTAGATCGGGTTTTGTAAAAGGCTACGGCTGAGAAATGAATGAAGATTGCGCTTGAATGGTGTCTCATAATGACTTAGTGCATCTCAACTTTAGCTTCAGCTGCTTCTGCACAAATTGACTTGTCTTTATCTGTATACTTCATGGTGGTGATGGAAGCCGTTTCGGTTCCGAGGGGAACCGCTGCATGGATGTCTCCGGTCTCACCGCCTGCCTGCCTGCATGCAGCTGGAGCCTTTGTGTGTCTGCAGATTCAGAAACGCCCCAAACACACAGAAGCACCGACACCGATCTAATCACACTTAAACAATCTGCACAAAGCAGATTCAACACGGAGCCCCTCGCCTCTTCCTCTGCCCCTCTCCTCTGAGAGCTGTGTTGTCTTACGTATCCCAGCATCTGTTCGGTGCGCAATAACCCCCGTTTCCACGCAGAGATAAGAGATAAGAGCAGTAGTGTCGGTACTCACGCAGCCACAGCCCGCAGTCCACACACAAAGATCCGAGGAGGACGATGGGAGATGTGACTGGGAGCTGAGAAAGTGACACACATCCGCATCTCTGTCCTGTGTGAGGGAAGAGTGTGATGCCGGTGATAGTGGAGAGGGAACAGCCGGGGCACCCGAGGCGATCAGCCGGGATGAGATGAGCCAGAGGTGGCTGCTGGTCTGAGGGGGTCTTCTCTCCCTCTCTCACTCTCTCCCACCAGTCCTCTCTTCCTCTATCCCTCTCTTCCTCACTCTGTCTGATGACTGTTGTGAGAGTTTCACAGGGAGAGAGGAGGGATAAATCTGATCCTGAAACATCTACAAGATCTAAGAGGGTCAACAACAACTCACTCACTGCACCATGGATGATTATGTACCCATCGCTCTCTCTCTCTCTCTCTCTCTCTCTCTCTCTGTATCTGTATCTGTATCTGTATCTGTATCTGTATCTGTCTCTGTCTCTCTCTCTCTCTCTCTCTCTCTCTCTCTCTCTCTCTCTCTCTCTCTCTCTCTCTCTCTCTCTCTCTCTCTCCCTCCCAGAACATCTTACCTAAACCTGATCTGCACTTAAACCAGCTACAGTGGCCAATCACTCTTTAGTAATTATACATAGTCATAAAACAAAAGAATAAGATGGTGCTTAAATCAGTCGCAAAAGCGCACACAAAGCAAACAACCAAAGAGGAATCACAACCTATTTGAATAAAATTGAGTTAAAAATAATGAAGGTAATAAGTTGGACTAGATTAATACTTAGTACTTAGTTTAGGTCAAAATAAGTTATTAGGTCTCGGTAAATTTAACACAGGAAAACGAATTAGAGTTTATCTCACTCAAATACCTAAGTTGGCATAAATATATATATATATATATATATATATATATATATGAATATATTTATTTATATACAAGACTAAACTAAAAATATTTTAGTTTTTGTGCCAACTCAGCTTAACGCTGACATAAACCCACTTAAATATGTAATAACATATCCTATCATTTAATGAAATCACTCTAAAGAATACCCATCATGTCGGTTCATGTCAACTTGATTGAATCTCGTTAAAGTTAACTTATTGAATTTCATGCATGATCTTACATGATTAAGTCACATTTATCTTGCCTCACATGAAATGTTTTCACACAAAATGCACGTTATATTCAAATTAATTAATTAATAATTTATTTTTTGGGTGCAGAGAGATAGTGAGAGTGGTTCAAGGAACCGTGTCGGGGGGAGAGAGCAGATGGACCGGTGTTTTGTGTAGAACTGATCTCTCTTCATTAGCAGTGTGCTGGACCTGAGGGTGAGACACCAGAGCAAAGTTTGGGAAGCTGAAATGTTCATCATATGGCTTATAGTTGCTGTGGAAAAAATACTCACACTGTTTGATTAATGCTGATAAATATAATTAATGATTAATATGTGTGCTCAGTGTATATGACCTGAAACCCACAGAGTTAGCAACATTCAGACTTTCACATTCATTCAGACTTTATTCAAGGTGAATTAATATTTTTATCAAGGACACTGACAGGCAAACAACCAGTTATCTAGTAACAGAAAATACTTCCTATCATTAATATCATTGATTCTTCTATGATGAAATTAAACTAGTTATTGGCTAAAACCCCTTGATTGAAAAGGTTTTTCATTTAAATATCTAAACAAAGTCAGTTCAGTCGGCCTGTTCTACAAAAGTCCCCCAGTGCAAATAATTTTAAAACTTGCATTTCATATAACATTATTGGAGTAGGTCAACAGTACATGCCATAGAGGGTATAGCTCTATTGCCTATCAGCAAGACGGTCTCGGGTTCAAATCCATCTGGGGACCAATCTGCGTGTAGTTTGCATGTCCTCATGTGTTTGTGGGTTCCTTTGTGCTGCCATAACTCCTCCTAAGATGTGAATAGCTGTTTGTCTATGCGTTGGCCCTGTGATGAAATGGTGATTTGTCCATGGTGATCCATATCTCACCCAATACCAGCTGGGATAGGTTCCAGCTGGTAGGTTCCAGCTGGTAGAGAGTTAGAGAGCGGGGGGGGGGTTCTTATTGCAATTTTGTGATGGAGGTGGTTCATTTCAGTTTGTGCTGTCTTGGTTTCCCATCGCAAATAATCATGATAACCCCAACAAATTAGTGAACGGATGAATGGTTTGTCCTCCTGAAGATGGAGTGAGCACATCTAGAAGTGTTTGCCGTGATGGTGGTGTCCCATGGCTGTGTTGTTTAATACGTCCAGTAGTTGGTATAGGGTGGCAAAGGTTTACAGGAGGATATAACTGTTACTAAGACAAAGAAAAAGAAAGAGGAAGGCCATGCTATCAAAATAATGACCACGCAGAAGTGCCAGGATTAACAGGTTGTAGAGAGAACAGAGATCCAAGGCGGTCCCGTAGTGTAATCTCCTCTGGAGGTGAGCAGAGCCACAGGGATTCGTCTCAATGTGTGAGTTATTCTGCTGAAGAGACAGGTGCAAATGAGACTCAGCAGAAGCCGATGACATTAAGAGAAGCGCGAAAGATGTCCGTTTTTCATCTCTTTTACTATTTTATTACACTTAAAGTGGGATTTGAAGGGTACGATGCAGATTTCTAAGATTAATTTGCTAAACGCATTATCATGATAAGTCAGTCTGAGGTTCTATCGTGGAACAGGACTAATAGCTGCGCAGCGTGTCTGCAATCACAAACACTTTATTCAGAAACTGCAACATCAAAGTTTACTCTTATATACAACAGAAAGATGAGAGGGCAGAAAATAAAACTAGGCTCTGACCTATAAAGAATAAACTAAGTTTTGAGTCTTTTGTGTTTTAAATTCCTTTATTCAGAAGAGAAAAAACCCCACATCATTTCATTACTTCCCCTTTATTAGCTAAAGGGGAAGTAATTGACGCCTGAATCTCGGCGTAGATGTGATGGTAGTCAAGTACCAAGTTTCAGGTAAAAGAGCAATAAGAAGAAATTGAAAGGGGGATCAGGAAGAGAAGGAGAAGCAGTCGGACTACATGAATACCTCTCTCAAAGACTGGAGCTGTGAATCAAGCTTATGAACTAATACATAATATAAATAATAGTGAGATACTGCGGCTCCTTGTTTTATTCTTTAGAGTCTCTGTTATCTGGGTCTCTTTTGTTCCCATATTGCATTCCTTCCCCCTTTAAATTAGCCCAGATAGCATCTGACAATTGGAGAAATGACAGTGCTGGTGGAGGATGGCTATTTACAGAAACACACACACACCCACACCCACCCGGGTTCTCAGTGCCACCTGCTCCTGGGCTTGACAGTGTTATCTTTTATGAGTCTGCCCTAAGAAGAAAGGTGAAGGGAAGAAATAAAAACAAGGCCTTGGCAATGTACTGGTTCAACCTCCGACTATTTTGTGGTTTCATAAAAGGGAGACAAGTCTCTCACTTTTTCTGTTCTTATGTAAAAGATACCCAGATATCCAACCAAACAAGGCAAATCCACAAAGTACATTTATTATTAGATGTATTATGTGAGTCATAAAAGATTTGACTGGCGTCTTTATTCGCACCAACCAACGGCCTGCTCCTCCCTCAGTCCTCCCTCAGCACAGCGGTCCGTGTGCCTGCCTCAGGTTACCGCCTTCAAACAGATCCTCGTCTAAGTAGGAACAGAAATGAATAAATAATAGAGGTCAGGCTGGAGATTCTTTGTGGCAACATCTGTTTAAGTGGGTTTGTTTGCAGTGCGTTTGTGCTGAATGAGGTGAGAGCCCAGAGAGGAGGCGGAAGAGGGCTCATCTGTTGGTGCGACGAAGATGACTCATGGAAAAAGAAAACACTACAACATCGAATCACGTGCGTGAGCAGCTCTCACGTCTCAGGGAATACACCTCTGACAGAGAGTGAATACCTTCAAGACCTATTAATGCAAACTATATAGTTCATTATTATACTATATAGTTCATTACTATTATTATTCGGCCCACAGAGACGCTGCAGCTACGTCTGTAAACAAATGTTTTAGTTCGTCCCCCATCCATCCATCACTCTCCATCTCCCTCTCTGCTTATTCAGGGTCACTGTGGCAGCAGGCCAAGGGTCTCTCAGTCATCCCTAGCAACACTCCCAACCTCAGCTTGTGGGATGCCAGGGGGTTCTCAGACCAAATAGACCCAATTCTGGGTCGATCCACAAAAACAACCCAAGGGATGTGCCCAGAGGGCGTCCTATTCAGATTCCCAGACCACCTTATCTGACTTCTTCAGATGAGGCTCTACTGCTGGTTCCCTCCTCATCGAGTTTCTAAGGCTGACTCCAACACCCCGACAAAGTAAGTTCATTTCAGTCACTTGTTTTCACAAACTTTACTACCCAGAGGTAAAGGCCATTGGTGAATGTAGGCCGACTGGTACATTGAGAGCATTGCTTAGCAACTCAGCTCACTCAGGACCATGATAGACCGATACAAAACCTGCATTACTGCTGATGCTGCACCAAATTGTCCATTCATCTCCAATTTTTCAACACTCATGAACAAAACCCTAAGCGTCCCAAACGCCTTTGCTTGAGGCAGCAGTCCGAGGATATCTGCCAGAGAACCATGCCCTCAGATTTGGAGGTGCTGACTCCCATGACTGCTTTACACCGGGCTGCAGACCACCCCAGTAATGTTGAACATCGCATTTCTGAGCTCTTCAAACCAGAAAACTCGCCTCACCTCAACTGTGGCTTGAGGTCCTTTTTATGGGTATTACAGAGCGGATCGGAGATAAGGGGCAGCCTGGGGCGAGTCACACCCTCTGTCAGCATGTGTGACTTTGGATATACAGTAGAGGGAGTGGACGGCGCCGGGCTCTTTACTGTCATAGTACTCCCAAAGTACCCCCCGGGGGACACATTCACAGGCCCTCTCCAAATCCACAAAGCACATATAGACTGCGTCAGCAAACTCCCGTGACCCCTTCTAGCAAGCCCACAATGGTGAAGAGTTAGTCCGCCGACTTAACATATGGGAGGGGTTTTTGTGTCTGTGTCTCTCTGGGAGTAGTGTTATTATCCCCAAGAGTCTCCAATGGCAAAATGGTCTCAGGGGAGGGGCCAAACTAAAGGCATTTCGTAAACTGCAATGAGTAAGCTGCAAACGCGATACAAAGCCTCAGACGGAAAGATAGTCCAGGGGCATCTTCCGGTGCTAGACCTTGGAGACGACTTTGTTCACGACTATGCAATGGCTGGGTTACCGCCTTCAAACCCAGGCAGGCCCATTCAGGCTCAGTCTGCATGAATCGGCTGCTCTTTGGGGCCAACATTTGCAAAATATATAAGTGGCAGGGGACAGAGGTGGCCAGGTGCTGAGGATGTAGTATAGTTTTATTATAAAGTGCAAAATCTGTTTTAGCTGCCTCCTATATTTGGCAGTGGGCTGATTTAGATTAATAATAAAATGAAAATAATGTTATTTTTTCTAATCCACAAAACATCGTCAAACTAACTCACCCTTTCCCAATTACTAGTCCTGCAATGTGCCTTCATGCACACATGATGGCGCAAAAAGGAGTTTTTAAGCCATTCAATTAATCTCATGTTTGTGATTAAACAAACTAGCCTGAATAATGCATGTTACTGGATTAATGCATGTTACTGGATTAATGCATGTTACTGGATTAATGCATGTTACTGGATTAATGCATGTTAAATGGATTAATGCATGTTACTGGATTAATGCATGTTACTGGATTAATGCATGTTAAATGGATTAATGCATGTTACTGGATTAATGCATGTTACTGGATTAATGCATGTTACTGGATTAATGCATGTTACTGGATTAATGCATGTTAAATGGATTAATGCATGTTACTGGATTAATGCATGTTACTGGATTAATGCATGTTACTGGATTAATGCATGTTACTGGATTAATGCATGTTAAATGGATTAATGCATGTTACTGGATTAATTGCATGTTACTAACTTGACTTCTTCCCTGGAGTCTTTGTGTTTTCTCGCCCTGTAAGGTCACATGGTTGGTGATTACATCTGCTGCTGTGGACCTGCTCGATGTCCACTGATCACAAGATGCTTATGATGATGATTATTGTTGTTATCATTATTATTATTATTTTATAGTATTTCCCCATAAGCTATCGATAAATGTTACATTAATATTAATGTTATTATCAACCTGGGATCCCTGCTGCTGACGCGGCCCGATCATGGAGCGGTTGGAGAAAGTGGATTATAGCTGATATCTTTGCTGCTTTCCCCCCGTCTGTATCTCTCCTCACCTGTGTCTCTCTCTTTCTCTCTTTCTCTCTTTCTCTCTTTCACTCTCTCTGTCTCTTTCTCTCTGTCTCTTTTTTTCAAACCCGTCCACCCTGAGTCTTGGATCTGCTCGAGGTTTCTGCCCGTTAAAAGGCAGTTTTTTCTCGCCATTGTCGCCAAGTGCTTGCTCAAGGAGGAATTTGTTGGGTCCTGTAGATAATTATATAAAGAGTTTGGTCTAGACCTGCTCTTTCTGGAAAGCACCTTGAAGCAATTGGTGTTGTGAATTGGCGCTATATAAATAAAGATTGCTTGATTGATTGATTGATTGAATAAGTAATTATCAACTTTTTTTGGGTTCCTCTTGATTCACTGACTTTCCTACATTTCACCTGATGTATTTGTTGCTTTTCAATAAATGTGACAAACACAACATTTATGTCCATGGCCCTCCACGTCTCCACCTCTAAAAGCTGAAGACTTTGGAAGACAGTTAAATTTAGAACTTAATAGTGCGGCAGTCTCACATGAGACAAATTGTAACTCAATGTTTCATTTCCCACATGAGCCCAGAGTTTGTAGCAGGAGATTCATAAGAAGATAAGATAAGATAAGACTTCAGCTCAATGGTCTCCCCCATGCAAGATACTTATGTTTGAAACCTAATCTTCTATATAATGTAAACTATTTAAAGCTGTTGTGCCTGATTTACTGATAATTAACTTCCAGAGACAGCTACCATCTTCCGAGAAAAAGCCCTGCTGCAACTCCTGATTGATATCATATACCAGAGAGCGAGGAAGGTGGAGGGAGCCAAGGAAACATCATTTAAAAAAGGAATTATAAAAAAAACAACAACATATGGGTGATTTGAGATGACCAAGATCCAGAATCCACTTAGAATGCTGACAGCCATAAAAGATGTGCATGGGAGCTGTGGTGTTGTGACAAACAGACATAAACAGCCAGTGATAAACGGGCAGGAGAGGCAAAGAGAGACAGATAGTTGGAGGGAGGGGGGCGAGAGCAGGCCTCAGAGCTGACGTGGTTGTCTACTCGAGCACGCTCCATCAGTTCCCTGTGAAGAGGAACAGTCACTCTGAATGTCAGCACATTGAAGAGTAAGTTATGCAGAGGAGAGATATGAGACAGACGGAGCATTAGGTTCATTCACGTCAGTGGGTGTTAAGAATCCAGCAGAGATCAGATCAAGACAAGTGACAGGAATAATAGTTTGGCCAATAAGAGGCAGGTCTCAAAAATAAGATTTAAACCTGTATATGAGCATATTATCCTATAAATAACCTAATATGAACTATCTTATATTCTACTACTCCTATAGAGCAGAGCTAATACGACTCTTCAGCAACAAAACTGCTGGGTCAGACTTGATGCCCACAGCTTGTTCTCTGTCACCGCCCGCAGGATTGTGTTTGCTATCGCAGCCGTACCTACAACAGCGGCAAATGTGACCAAGCATGATAAAGTTTTGCATTTAACGCTAACAGTTATTTCAGGACAGGGTGTGCTACTAAAAGAGGGCGAAGTGAAGTTTGAATTGATTGTAAATGAAAAAGAATAGTAAGGAGGCCCTGAAGTGCCTCCAAAGGATGATCGCTGTCGCTCTTCCCACTGGTGGCACTGGAGTTTCCTCCATAAAGTTACTCACTGTGCGGGTTAGAAAACGTGGAGTGGATTTCTTCGGCCAATACAGAGACTCACTGTTCCATCTAGTATAAAAATTGAACTCTTTAATACACAATCTCTCACAAACAAATCATGCCTCATACATGACCACATCCTGGAGAAATGTCTGGACTTTATGTGCCTTACAGAAACCCTCGCAACAACCAGATGATTTTTCTGTCCTGAATGAGACCTGTCCCGCCGGTTACTCTTACCTCCAGAAAGCCCGCAGCACTGGTCGTGGTGGTGGTCTGTCTGTCATCTACCGCAGTGATTTGGACTTGTCTCCACTGCCGTTGCCGTAGATCTCCTCTTTTGAATGCCTGGCATTTAATTCTAAGCCCCCCTTCTCCATGACCATACTTCTAATATATCGACCACCCAAACCAAACCGAGCCTTCATCCCTGAGATGTACAACCTTTTGTCATCGTTTTACACAACCTCTGCCAATATTATAGTACTTGGAGATACGAACATTCATGTCAACTCCCCTGCATGTCGTTTTGCATCCGAATTTCTCCAACTACTAGATTGTTTTAATCTCAGGCAACTTGCAGATGTCCCCACCCACACCATGGGACACACTCTGGATCTAGTCATCACTGACTCTGCTCCTCTCAGCAATCTTCTTGTGTACGATCTGGGTGTGTCGGACCACAAGGCCTTCTGCATGGAATTGTCGCTTGTGTCCCCCCTCACTAATCCCAAACGTCAAATCTACTTCAGGAATTTGAAAAAACATCAACCCAGAAACCATGACAGTCGACCTCCAGCGTCTTCTCTCTGCAAACTTTGTATCAGCCAATGACTCAGTAGATTTCTACAATAACTCCCTGAGTAGCATCCTGGTTTGTCACGCCCCTGTAAAAACTAGAACAGTCACCTTCTCCCGCTCAGCCCCCTGGTTCACCAGCGAGCTACGAAAAATGAAGGCAGCTGGGCGTGTCCTTGAGCGGCGTTACAAAGCTTCAGGTCTCACTGTTCACAAGCTAGCCTTTCGACAACACCAAAGGGTCTACTCAAAATCGCTTCTGTTCTGCTGCCCCTCATCTGTGGAATGCCCTCCCTGACCATCTGTGGGCTCCACAGACGACTGACACATTTAAAAAACGTTCCTTTTTAGCAGAACCTATAACTTTAATTAACATTGCTGCTTTTTGGTCAGGTTTTTTATAAAGTTATTTTATCTTTTATTGATGCTTTTATCTGCTTTTACTTTGTAGCACTTTGAGATTTGATCCAAATGTAAAGTGCGTTATAAATTAAATGTATTATTATTATTAAAGAAATGTGTGATCTTATGCGTACAAGATAAATTCAGCATTGCAAAGACAGAACTTTTTTTTGAAAACCACCTGCTACCTATTGTTTTTCAGTATGCAGTCAATGATTCCTGCTTATGGCGATCCCATACATACAAGCAAAAGAGTGTCAGATGTCTGTTTACGGCCTTAGCGCATGCTTGCGTTTCCGTTTGCTGCTTCGTTTCTTTTAAGTGATCTTATTTTGAAGGATCATATCGGAAGTAATGTTGGTATTGTCGGCGTTGCGTAGGAATTCTGACTTAATAAAATTAATTTATGGTCGGTCCTCTGCGCTGTTTTCTTTAAACTAACTGTATTGAATTTCGAAGTGAAAATAAAACGTTGTAAGTCCTGGTCAGCCCATTAAATGTTATATGGTGGCTTCGTCCATCAAGAGACGATTATGAATCATTTTGCACGCTAAAGGTTAAAAACAAAATCGAGGGACTGCATAGAAAAGGAAAGATTAATTAAGCGGTTATAAAAGTAATGGTTGGAATCCGGTGTGGGCAGACTCAACAGGTGAGCAATCCTTCTATCTGTGATGACTATGACTGTCATGGAAACTAGGTCCTAATGCTTGTGCAAGAGGAAACCCCTTATCTTCAGTACCTGTCAACGGAAGCTTGCTTATCAACTCAGTCAGGAAAGAGAGACATAACCATCCTGGGTCATGTTTAGGTATAATACTTAGGTATACTTTTAATATTTTTTTAATATTAAAAGTGTTTAAAATACAAATTGTAAGGCAACACAATAACTGCACCACATTATTGAGAAATATGGAAGCATTTTATTTAGAAACAAGTGAAACTACGCAAAACTATTCAATACTAGTAGTGAACTCATCACACCATAATATATATATATTTATTTATATTTATGTCTGAATTAGACAGTCAATTGCTATTATCATGTTCTCAATAACAGACAGCTTAAAATATAAGTTGAAGACTTTCATTACAGTATATTCCAAAGAATAAGGTTTAAAAGAATATCTCCATGACGCAGCAAAGTCAGAATACTCTGTCACCTGTGTCTCCTTTGAGGCAATAGCAGCTGCGTTGCTTACATTGTCCGAACTACTAAACTAAAAGATGCTTCAGAGATTAAGGCTTTCAGCAAACAATGTCAAACAGAAACCATCAGTATTTTGTGTCATGTCATGTGTATTAACCCCAAATGACGACCATAAACATATAAGAGTGTAAAATAAAAAGACCCGAAGAGGGGAATTAAGACAGTAATTCAAAATTGAATTCTCTCATGTGATCCTCTTTAAAGCATGTGTGTAAAATATGCCTGCCTTTATTCAAATAAAACATTACATTTGTGCAATGGTATGCCCCTGTAAGCAGCCGAGTAGGTGGTCAGCTTCTAGTCGAGGAAGGTGAAGAGGTGATGGTGGCTCAGAGGAAGTGGCTCAGGCGTAGAGCGGCAGGTAGCCCCTCCTCCGGCTGCTGGATCTACAGGTAATCACGCATACGCTCATCATCCCGAAGAACTGAAAGAGGAAAGATGCAGGCAATCAGAAGCAATCTTGTAAACGTAGTCCAAGAAGCTTCTTGTGTTCCCAGAACATTTGCATTTGTTCAATATTACAAAAATGTTTCGTGGGGAATAATAATAATAATAATAAGAAGAAGAAGATGAAGAACTGGTCATCATTACGATCAGAAGCTTAATCCATGCAGAGATTTTTTTCCTTTTAAGGCAATGTCTGACTTCAGCTTGAAAAGAACCAGAACTGGACCACTTTGAAGGGTATACATATTGGAATGGCAGTCAGAAGCCACACCGTTGCTTTTCTATTTAAAGGAGAAGCTTTTGCAGAGATGCCACTCTGATTTAACATCAGAACATGCTGCCTGTTATTGCCAGTGATGGACGTGTAGCAGGCAGCACTGAGGTAATGGAGTGGAAGGGTAGGCATCTTTCAATGCTGCTGAACGGTCACAGTGTGTGAACATTTATACCTTGATGAGGACGAAACCCAGAATGACCAGCATGGCGTAACTCATCACACCCTGAAGGAGGACGACCAGTTTAGGCTCGCATCCCTAAAAGGCACACACACACACAAGTACAGTGATCAAACTGGCTGCATTTACCATTTACACATCGGAAAGATGCGCCATTGCTTTAGTGCTTCAAATGTTATTAGATCATTTGTTAAGTCAACTTTAAATGTTAGGTCTCAGAAGAATCAAAATAAAATCTTACCTCCACCAAGAAGATCTTTTTTTTTTTTTTTTTACATTTATTTGTTTTTCTGTTTGTTAGCAAGATTACGGTCATAGTAATGGACGGATTTGTACGAAATAATACCCGGATGTAGTTTTTGGTACATCCTAGAGATGATTACACTTAGGTGACGTCACATCACAACATCATCCTTGGGCCAGTAAACAAGCCAACGATGAGGACTTTTTGCTCTCTTTGATTACGACATTAAAAACTAATCACCTCTAGGATATATTGCCGGGATAGTTATTTAAGCTGTTATTGCAAATATAATAAGAAGAACAATTCTCTCAATATGGGAAGTGAATAAAATGCTAATGCTTCCTAATAAATGACTTATTTTGGAAACAACTGGAGATGCCAGACCGATCCGGCAGACCAAAAGTAATGTGTGTATTAATATATGTAATAGTGTAAACTTAAAAGTCTATTTCTTTCAAACAATCATTTTTTGATAAGGCATTTATGTACACGTGTGTGTGTGTGTGTGTGTTGTGAGTAGGTGGCAATGTATACATTTCATCATCATCATCCTTTTTAACGTACTAATAAAATACATTTTCTGTTCTTATATTTTGAGATGAAGGTTTAATGTGTAAGTGTAAGCACTTTTGGTGTGTTAACCTGTTATAAGGCAAATAAAGACACTGTTGGAAATAAATAAAAGTTCCTGAAATCTCAAAGAGGAATCTCTGCAGGAAATTGAAGATGTGTTCATGAAGATTTGTTAGAACATAATGAACAATTTTAGAGTTGTGAATCAGAAAGTCTCGTCTGAGGCAAATCCCACAGACAAAATGAGCTTACATTTTACACAGTACTATAAATTAATAATAAATAATTAAAAAAAAGACCCAAAGTTCCTAAATAGCAAAATGCACCAATTCAGTAGTCGGTTGTTGTGCGGGGGGGTTTCTGAAAAAAGCATTGACTAGCCTATGAGCTCTGTTCTAGAAACAAACATGACATCAGAATTAATGTAATGCTGCGTTCACACTGAGAAAAGTTTTTACCACGTTCTAGTCGCCTTATTTTGTTTCACCAATGTCACAGCAGGATGATCTGAGATCGGTAGTATCACTCGCATCGACGTTTCTTTCCATCACGACGATGTAAATACTATTGCTGCTTTTTAATTGTTATGAAGGTCAAATACGTCTGAAACTAAACGCTGCCATATCCGGGTTCACAACATGCACCGGAGGCCCACTCAGGCGGCTCTGATTAACTTGTCCAACTACGCTTCAGTGTCCTGCTGTGATCCGGATATGCTTTCAGATCACAGTGTCAAACAAATATCTTGCCCAAGGTAAAACTGTTTCCTCTCTCGCGAATGCGAGCATTCATGTCTACTTGTCTCTGTACCGACTTTGCCTGTAAATTTGAGTTCAGCGTGAACCCAGCACAGCCCCAACTTGTAACCATGGAAACAGAAAAAATAAAAAGAGCACAGCTCCAGTTCTTGGTTGTGTATAGAAAGTTAAGTGAAAAAAATATTAGGCTTTTTTTCTTCCTTTTTTTTTTAAAATTACACTCCAGACAGCAAACGGAACGGGGAGGACAGACCCCTCCTCATTTCTCTCCTGTTGGGGGATGATAGGGAAGAATCAGGAAGAATGTAGTGTGTGTCTGACTTACCTGGACATTAATCAGATTTGGTTGGTCCATTCTACCAGTGCATTGTGTATCAGAGATATTCTTACAGCAGGACAGAGGCACCATATCATTGTGGCTGGAAAACCAGGAGGTGTTGGACCAGCTTTTATAATTTTGCACACCGCAGCACTGAAACTGCACAGAGACGAAGAGAGAACGGACAGAGTTTGTACAGAACTCAGTAGGACTCCACCCCCACATACACATGAATTCAACATAATTCCATATTAAAAAGTAAGTTTTCAATAAAGTGGATTGGGAGCTTATTAGGATGTTGTTTAGGACGACAACGTAAGCCTAATTATTGTTGTCGTTATTATTATTCAAATTAATTTTTACTTACTACCATTGATATACAGTATTACAATAAACTGCATAACCATGAAGGTGATCATTCACTTCATCCATAGAAAACTCTTTTTTCGTTTCATTTAAATTAAAAGTAGAAGAGGGAAATGAAAGCAATCGAGTGGCGTGGAGGGGCAGCGATTAAAGCAGAAGATATGGAAGAGAATGAAAGTACAAGTGAGGAAGCAAGATTAAACTTCACTAATAACTGGCTGCAGCTGGACAAAGACTACCTTAAAAAAAATCTATCTTAGTGCACAGCCCAGACTCCATCAGGAGGTCCAGATTAGAAATCTACGGATATGAAGGCCTCTCTTGCATCAGTAATGGAAAGTTTTCATGGAACCATTTTTTGTGAAAGTGGTCCTGAAGGAGAAGTTAGTTTTCTTAAAACTCTCCGCTGCGGCTCCACTGAAGCTCTTCTGCAAAAATGAGAGGACCAAATTCCACAGCGGTGACTTCAGACACTGATTGGATCAATAGGTTCCAACAGTAGTTTTTTATCCACACTTCTGATTTAGGGACAGGGTGAAATATTAAATAAAACAATCATTTAAAACCTGTATTACACGTTGAGTCAGGTTTCCTTTTTTATTTCTATGTTAAATTTGGTCTGAGGATCGGACTCAGTTTAGCATGTGATGCATGTACAAACATAAGAAATCAGGAGGCGCTCAGACACTTCTACACAGTCCAGCGCAGTGTCACCAACCTCAGTCTGCACGTAATCCACAGTGATGTTTTGAGCATCTCCCCCATCATAATTTGAGAAGACTTTAGTCATGGAGACCACCAGATCTTTGCCTATCTGGATAGAGAAACATCCTGGTGTAAGAGTCAAAGTGTCCGGTCGGCAACAAACATGGTAAAAATGTGTCTGACTCACCCTGCCCTGGTAGATGAAACAGAACGCCAAAGCAGTCACTTCAGCAGCGAAGATCAGCATGATGATCACGAAGAACTGGTGAGGAAACAACATGAAAACAGCTTTGAGGGATAAATACGATCAAAAGGAAAACAACAATAATGACAACGTGGTAACTGTAACAGTAATAATGTTTTGAAAGTGAAAGTACGAATGAAACAAAGAAAGGACAGCTGAGTAAATCATGGATTGCATTTCCTCTTTTCTGCCACACACAAACTCACAAATCCGAGGCCGACTTTGGACTCAAAAAGCGTGGCGCAGCATCCTATCAGACCGAAAATGAACATCACAACGCTGATGCTGATGAGGATCGCTGCCGGGATCAAGGTGTACTTGTCCTGAATGAGGCTGTCAATGCTGTCATAGCTCTTGATCAAATAGAATCCGACGTAGGACAACGCAGTTCCTGCAGCCTGCAGGGAGGAGAAACATGAATTAAACATTAATATGTCGCCGCAATTGACAATTTTGTCATGGAGCAGCGCAACAATCATTCGATATTTGACTTATGTGATCAGCAAAGAGTTACAATCATGCCAAAAAACACAAAGCTCCCAATTTATGACACCAGTAAAGGACAAAATAAGCTTTGGAGGAGCAATCCTGAAATGTTCGGCACAACGAACTTAGACACTTTAAAATTAATCCTCCCGAGGAACATAACAAGTTCCAAGAAGCTAACTTTGGCGAACCTGCTAACGGTAGCAGAGCAGCTAAAGCTGGCGACAGTACAGAGCCAGCAATGAGTCCTTAAGTCCCCGAACAAAGCCAAAGTTTAACATGTGACGGACTGAAAGAAGCTTACAACATTTTATTTTCACTTTGAAATGTTATACAATTGGTTTAAGATATCCAACAACTTTAATTTCAACAGGTCAGAACACATACACAATTCTGACCAGCCTTACATCCAGTATAATCCCTCAAAATAAGAGCACTTCAAATACAGTACTCATTTTGGTTTTAAAACTTTAAAAACGGTTCCATACAAAGCTCTTGGTACAGAGGTAAGAGCTAGATTATAGCCCGCACTCCTGATTCAGACAATTTCCTCTCTAGTTTATATAATATTTGTGCCACAGTCAATGATCGGGATTTCATGGATTACTCAGCTTTTAAATCCTCGCTATACTTGATTATAATATGTGGAATAAACATTCTTGATGTTTACCCGGACTAGCTGTGTTATATTAATTTGCACAAATCCTATATTCTTATACCTGCAGATATTAGCTCGAGCTAGAGAGTAAAAGGGAAGTCCAGTTGTACCTGAGCGCGAATGGGAAGTCCTGGTCTAAGACCAGTGAACATGGCATTTACGGTTAAAAGTTCTTGTTGATAAACTTTAAAAGTGACCTTATTATCATTTACAACTAAACTATTAGTGTACCTGAAAGTATTTTTTTTACATTTGTGTGTTTCATGCAGTGTTAAATAAATGAGCAAAAACCAAGAAAAACCAAAGGATTTTATCCTGCCGTTCATTCAAACCGATTTTAGATATAGTTGTCCTCTGTCTTTATATTTTTTTATTTTGAATCTTTTTATTTGTGAGGTGATTTAGTAACTTGCAATACAAATAAAGTTGTCCTATTTTTTAATTTTGATTTTTTCCAAAGTTGTTACTGTCACGCATGTCATCTTAAATTTGTGTAAAAGGAATGTGGGATAAAGCAATAAGAAATTTGTTCTCCATTCTATCTGCGGTGGTCTCATGTGAGGAACACAAACTGTGAGCGCCGCTAATAGTAGGTCAGCTGTTGATGTAGTTTTTAGTCACACCATCATCAGGATGTTCCTAAAGCCATTCTTCCAAAAAGGGAACCTGTTAATCATATGACTACATAAATATGGGCCGGTTCGGAGAGTACGTAAGACAGACTGGAATCAAGTGACTGTTCTGTGAACTGGTCTGAGAAAACGTGTGCCCAAAAAAAAAAAAGTGCCAAAGGTCAAACCCAAAGAATGCAATGAATGCAAAGTATTGATCACATTATCCGCACTCCTGACTTCCTTTTGCTCTTTGAAACTCATATTAGAAGATAAAAGCTGCAGCGTGATTAAAAGAATCCATCGTGTGTATGTGTGTGTGTGTGTGTGTCAGTGGGCGTGCATGCGAATGTGTGTGCGAGTGTGTGTGCGAGTGTGTGAGTGGGCGGCTAACAGCAAAATCGAACTGCTAAGTGATGAGTGTGAGATTTCGAAACAGAATCTAAACTGATCATTACTTTATACTCAAACAGTGATGTTTGTATAAATCCTTTCTCTATATGATGAGAATGAAAATATACGATTCTTTAACATCGCCAAAAAAGACAACACCACTATTCACTCAATAAGAACCTGCTTCACTGGTTGGCTGAACACAGGATGAGTCACTACTTTTTATTGTAAAAGTTAGTACGGGTCAAATACTTTTTTTGTTTACAAACAGGCTTTAAAGGTTGACATGGTCTAATCAAAAATGTCCCATGAAACACAAATTCCATCATGAAATCATTTAAAAAGTCCGTTTTTATTTACTGTATAGAAACATGCTTTACCGAAAGGATTTCTCATTTTATGGTAAATTTAGAGAGGTCAATTTTGCATTAATTTAAATAGGATGTTAAATTAATGCAACATATATAATTTCCCAAAGAAATAAAAAATGCACAGAAAATGATAATTATTAATATATATACTATTAAGAAATTATTTTCACATAGTTTGGTTATTTTGTTTGTTGGCAAGGACGTTAAAGGGTTGAAAAGAAAAAAATAATCCCCCTTTAAACATTACGGATCATTTGCATCATTTCCAGCTTCACCTCCACTACATGAGGTCCGGTATATATTTTGTGCTTGTTCCTAGCTCAGAATGTGGGTTTTTTTGAGGTAAAGATTCATTCATCCTCATGACTCACTACTGATAATCACTCCACAGTCACGGGATCAAACCCCACCTCCTCACTAATCCTCCCACAAACTCTGATCTTGTGCCTAAAGAGCGGCACAAAGAGGCTTACACAACATGTAGGGCTCATGCTCCGTGCCACCTCTCTGGAATGTCAGAAACCTCCCAGGCTAGTTTCTCCATCCGCACGGCTGATCCCAGTGAGGCCTATCTTGGGTTGTACCTTAACCCGGGTCGAAGGCAGGCAAAAATTGATCAAAATAAGAATAAAATTATTCAAAATAAGTTGAAAATATCAAATGACTTGTAATGAACACTGGATTTAGAAAACAAATCTACAAAATACGATATCGGAAGAAAGACCAACGGATATACAGAAGAGTAAGAGTTTATATAATATATTAGGATATTTTAAAATATTATTTTCTCATTAACACAATTTCTTCTGCGTCCAAGTCACTTTTAACCTCTTATGCTGGCAACACAGTAGAGGATAAAAACGCCGATTTAACGCCCTATTGTCATGCAAGATATATCACAGTAGGTACGGCAAGGACTTCAATCGTCCTTCATGTCTATTTTTCTTTTGAGGTCGCCACTGTAAAATCCTCCAACAAACAGAGTGTGTGTGGTCTGGCTGGATTGTCTAGTATGTGCGTTTGGAAGACTATATTGTTAAAAATCGGTTGAAACTGTCCTTTTGGTCTTTGGTCTCCCACGTTTTTAAAATCAGCTAAGATTTAAAATTCCTCAAGGGTGTAGCCAACATTACAAAGCATCCTCTTGCTCTTTAAGAAAAACAGGATGCATGAGTAATCATGCAAAGCCTAGGGAAGCATGATGCATCAGGGAAATTCACAAGATGGCACAAAAAAGTCGACCGAAGGAGATATTCAGAGTCTAACCACTATTTAATTATTGATTGAGAAGATAAAGCCAAAAATTGAGGCTCACTTTTCAATTTGAATACAGTGACTTGTTTAGTTCAGCTTGAGCGATAACTAAGCTGCAGCTGGAAATTTTTGTGTATGACAAAAAAATATTTTCCAAGTGAGATGTCTGAAGCAAAATTTTTAAGAATGTGTGGAATCTTTTTATCTTAAGGCATGGGTGTACTGTGTCTGACAACAAGCTGGAGGAGGGGGGGGGGGGGGGGGGGGCAGCTATGATAGAATCGAAATAAACAACAGCCATCAGCAGACGGATTATCAACTCCGGTTCCTGCAAAATCGATGCGTGAATACAAGCTCCTTCATTTTATCTGTCAGTTAAAAACAGACATCATTCCTGGTACAATTTGTCAAACACAGGATCCAAAGTCTAAACCTGCTTGAAAACACAAAACTCACTCTGAAGAATGGGAGCAAGTTGTTGACATGGAAACGCTGAAAGATTTCTACACAACTGTAGCATATGACTATTGTGTGTGGACAATTTGTTGAAGCTAAACACCAATCAGCCATAACATTGAAACCACTATCCCTTGAATTCAGATTAATATTGATGAACGTGTTACAATGGTACCTGCCAGAAGGCTGGACATCTAGGACGGCAGGTGTACGCTTTGATCTCAAAGGAAGCAAGCGGAAGGATCTTAGTGATATTGATAAGGGCCGAACTGGTTTGGCTAGACCACTTCTCAGGACATCTCGATAAATCGCAGGCCTAGTGTGTGTCTAGGGTGTTCTGTAGGGGTCTGTAGGGGATAGTGCCACCAAATGTGTCCAAGGCCACGCTCACAGTGCCAGTATTAATGCTCAATTCTGAGCTTTTTGTGTAGCTGTTATCATTACTCTGAAAATGTGTCCTATATCAGACTCCAGTATTAACAGGTTAGGGCCCTAAACTAACCCTCATGTTCAAAAAAACAATAACAAAAGATGCCACACGAAGCATGCTGTCAACACAGAAGCGAGAAGGAAGCCACTAGAGTAACATTGAACGCTTTCGTCTGTATGTTTAGTTATGTTTATAGGGTTTTTAGTGATGTTTGTGTGTGAAAGCCCAGATTTTGGACCACACATGGACGTGGCCCAAACTGTAAATCGGAAAATATCTACTTCCACGTGGTCTGTGCCGTGACGCTGCCATGGAAATTCACATATGAGCAAAAAAACCAGACCTGGGTCAGATTTTCCCTGCAGTGTGAACATTGCTTATGGAAGCAAAGTAAAAGAGTCATGGGTCCCCAAGGGCTCACTTGAGGAGCAAGGGCTAGCCAGCATCCGATCCCATAGAAGATCTACTGTAGGAAAAACTGCTGAAAAAGTTAATACTGGTTCTGAGACAGAGGCATCAGAACAGACGGGGACATTATTTTGGTGTTTTGGTGTCAAAAAGGGAACCTACACAATATGAGGCAGGTGGTTTTAATGTTATGGCTAGCCAGTGTGTGATATAGATTTAGAATAATGTTCAGTTCAAGCACCCTATTTCTGAAAATAACCAATCCCTAAAATAATGAAGAATAAATAAGTTAAATAAGGCCCATTTGATTCCTGTTACGCTTTATACTTGTTATATAAAAATCATACAGTTATGAATCATGTCATGGCCTTGTGTGAGCCAAACAGGAAACAAATGTTTTTAATGGAATGAAGAATGTGAAGAAGGACTTCATGGTCCTTGGATTTAGTAACAGGCTGAAAATAAAACACTGAAGCAGATATATTTTATATTTTTTAAAAATTCTCTTTTTTGTACTCCAAAAAAAATAAAAAATTCTCCTAAGAGGACGTCGGAGAGGAGGGGACATGAATCAAGCTCATTCCCGGAATGGGTCAAAGTTCAAGCTGACTGATAAACACCAGAACCGTTAGTGAAAATCAGTCTAAACCCAAGTGGACTGAATCAAAAAAAATAACGAGGATAGTTTTGTTGAATAGCTACGCTTGGTAAGAATTAAACAGGCTGATCTGAGTGTTTCCAGAGTCGGTAGAAAGGAGAAAATGGGCTTTCTGCCCAGATGGTGGTCGAGTCATGACTCTGATTTCAGTCTGCGAGCGCGCGGGGCCCGCCGAACACGTAGGTGAACACCAGCAGTGGTGGTTTCCGGAAACAGAAAAGGCTAAAATCATGGGGAGCCGCGAATCTCCGCAGGTGGAGGGAGAACAAACAGCGCGACTCACCCAAAACACCAGGCTGAGGAAGAACAGGACTGTCTTGGAAGTGACGATCCCGCAGTCCATGTTCGGAGGAGTCGAGGAGTCCAGTCGAGGAGAACTGAGGAGAGAGGAAGAGATCTGTGGGGGTGATGTAGTCAGCTTTTATCTCACAGGAGGCGATCTGCCGTTTGATCCCGCCGTTGCTGCTGCTGCTGCTCTGGTCACAAGTTGCCTCAATCTGTCTGCGTGTCTGCGCTGGCTGAGGTCACATGCTGCGGGGAGGAGGGAGGACTCACTCAAAAGGTCTGTGCAGCCTCCCAGCTGCTCTCACCCCACCTGACCCATCACGCCCCCCGGAAGCTGGAGCACCCACTCACTCACTCACTCACTCACCCACTCACTCACGCACCCACCCATTCACTCACTCACTCAGGAGGGGAGGAAAATCCCAACGGATAGTTCAAACCCCCCCCGAAGAGATCGAACTGAAACTAATGCTGTTGAGTTTTTGCGATCTTGCGTTTGGATCCGGCCCTCTGGAGTTGGAGGAGGTCATGTGATTGATGCCATTGATTGCGTGTTTGTTAGCAGCATAACTCAGAAGTATTTTCAACAGATTTTGATCATATTTTGTGGAAAGTAAAACCGTTGGGAGTTAAACATGTGGTCAGATAGTTTTTTTCTAATTTCTTTATATCACAAATCCTACAATGGAAACATCATAAGCCTGAACCTTAAGCCAATCAGACACCCAGTACTTGTGTTCATAAGGTTGCCATGGGATTTGTAAATTTGCATGTTGGAGGTTTTCTCCAGGTGCCAAATAGTTTTAACAGTCTCAATGTATTTGTTGTTTATCCGCAGGTTTACATAAAACCGCTGAGTGGATTCCTAGATCTAGATGGACCCACATAAACAAAGCTATATTTTTAAGATGCATGTTTAATTCTAATGAATGATCTAATGAGCAAAGTTTAATATTGATTAAGATTGAAGATCAATCTTAATTGTTGTCTGTCTACATGAAAAGATAGTCAACAAATCATCCAATAATCCATGAGGGTCAAGCGGTGAAAGGTCTTCAAGCTGAAACAGAAGTCCAGCTGCTTTCGAATAAACCCACCTGGAATAATAATAATATTAATAATAATAATACCATGACCAGGATTAATGAGAATCTACACAGACATCTCCACCTATGAGCTTATGTTTTCGGTCCATTTCCATTTAATTTCTTTAATTGTTGGTTTCAAATCAGGATTAACTCATAAATGTCCTAGCTATGGAAAAAATATTTGCATATTTTACGTCTTGCGGCATTTATCAATTTGATATCTTAGGCACTCTGAATTTATCATAAAATGAAAGATTGTTTGGTCAATCATGTTTCTAAACATGTACTATTATTGATACTATCATGATGAAATTCAGATGTCCTCAAGTCCTGGCACTTAAACTGTCAAAGAGTTTAAACTGTGAAAGAGTTTAAACTGTGAAAGAGTTTAAACTGTGAAAGAGTTTAAACTGTGAAAGAGTTTAAGTGCCAGTTTTAGTGCTTCTTCTTCATACTTTGTTTGGTTGTGGCTGACTAGTCAACAATAAATAATATTCTTATTGGGAATATATTTTCTTCCTGTTTGAACTACGTTTAGATTAATAGGGTTACCTACTTCTACTCATGTATTTTTACATGGGTCATAATGGCGGTACTTGGAGAGCCGGATATATTCTGAGGTGGTACACGGTGTAAAAAGTTTGAGAAACACCGGTCCTCAGACTTTTAAACATATCTCTGTGAGATATGTTTAAACCTTTTTCATATTTTTCAACTGATACATTGAATTGCTTTCACAATTCACTGATTTATGTTGATTCTATGAAATCTGAATATATACATTTTCAAAAGATGATTATTTAAATGATATAAAATAAATGAAAGTGCTTTAACTTGAACTTTTGAGTGTAATTAATAAATAGGCCTAGTCACATCAAATAAATTATAACGAAACTCATCAGAGTGCTAAGGCCAAGGCCCCCTTTAATCCAGTTAAGCCTATTATGACACAAGACCCATTGTCTAACTAAGTTTCATGGATATCTGTTCATCAAGTTTACATAATCAGTGAAAACCTCCTTGGTGGATAAATAGAAAGCACTCAGAGACAGTCAACCACCATTACACTTTTGTCACCTGATGAAAACATTTTGTATCGCCTTGAGGAGATCATCCATTATTTTGTCATTCACCAAAACACTGTGATGACGTCATTATGCTGACACCACTCTCATCTGATGTGCATCATGCCAAATTAAGTAATAACCACCAGTAATATCGCCAGCCTTTGCTGGCCCAAAATTCGGTTTGTCACAATCATAATCATAATCTGTAGTAAACTTTCCCAGAAAAGTGAAAGTCAAACAAACGTTAGCCATCACATGAGCTGCTCCGACTCTCACTGGCAGAGGCAGCTGGGCTGTGGAGGGGCTCAGGAGTCTCACAGCCTGAGGAATCATCTGGTCCATAGTCTTGTGGTACCACAGTGGAATCTACTGTATATCCTGTCAGTAGGCAGCAGGGTGGGGTGGATGTTCTAATTTAGTATCCTATAGCTTATGCAGAGTTTGCCGGAGCCTTAAAGATTTGAGAGGTTTCAAGTCACAACACTCTCTGCTGCTCCTCTTCGATAGCTAACAAGAATGTGGCTCATGGATATAGCCTGAAGTGAAAATATGTGATTTTTGAAACGGGTTCTGTGAGATGTACAGACCTGCCCACCTCTTTCACCACAGTTCTAACCATGTGTGTGTGTCTTTTTCTCTTGAAGTATTGCCTCCCTTTAAAAAGCAAGTCACATGATATGCAAACAAGGTCTATAATGTCTATAATATACGTTTGATCTTAAATTCAAATTATTCACAAAAATCTAATCTCGAACTCAAGTAACAAAGTTAAACAAAACACCTTATTCTTAACATAAAACAAATATTTAGATCTAAAACATCAGAATCAGAAAACGGTTTATTGCCAAAGTAAGTCACACTTCGAAGGAATTTGACCTGATATCTTCGTGCAAAACATGGAGTCACAAAAACGTGAGCCACAATTATTGGTATCCAGCATTTCATTTTTTTGTCGCCTCCTTTTGCCACAATAACCGCCCTGAGCTTCCCTTTTGTAGCGTGTGATGAGGTTTAAGAACACATGGAGAAGATCTGAGATCATTCCTCCACGCAGAAACTCTCCAACTCCTTCAGATTCTGAGGTAGTACCTTGTAAACTCTCTTCTTCTCCTCTTTTTACACCCCATAGATGTAATGTGGGGGTTTAGGGTCAGGTGACTGGGTTGGACCATACTTAGGATGATATTTGAGTGTCTTTCAAAGATTATATAAATGTGAATAATTGAAAATTAAGACCGTGGGCTTAGATAGTAAATACATTCTTTTGCTTCTAACGTTATTCATTTTTGTAAAGGTGGCCAATAATTCTGGAGGGCGCTGTAGAATCACCTCTTTGACATCGACCAGCAGGTTGTTATCCTTGCACTGCACTGCATGATTGTTGATTTGCTCCTAATGTAAACGCTTATCATTCTTTGTAAGTGATCTGATGATATTAAGATAATTTGTACACTTAAGATACATGTAGAGTTCTTTCCATATCTGACGTTGCGCTGAGCATACATCTATGGAGTACTCCACTAGTGGAGGTGTGCTGTCAATCAAACCTATCAAGATCTGCAGATGTTCCCCAAACCAAGAGTGTTTTCAATCATGGGTGACATCTGATTGAACGCTGAACTCAAATTGCCAGCCAGTGAACTTGGTGCTTTATGGCCATTCCCTGCACTTCAGATTATTGCAACTGTATCCGATCTCATGTCTGAATCGTTCTTTTTCTTGCACTCCAGTCCCGTAGTTATTAAGGATTTATTTTTTACTTTTATTAATACATTTTTCTTTTTTAGATATTTCTACATTTATTTGGTGTCAAACACATTAGCCACTTAAAATATAGGCCAGAGGTCACTGACTTATCATTGAAAGGTCAACTGCATTCATCCTGAAACTGATCTTGCTTTCTCAATGGTGGAAAAGCGATATAGTGGGAAACACTGCCGCCAAGAGGTTTTTACTGTGAAGCAAGATCTGAGACCTGTCTGTTTGGGATCTGAATGCTTTGTTTAGATTACCTTGAGGTGTCCGGTTACAGTCCACTGTCCAAAGACATGCAAGGTAGGTGAATTTGCAACTCCATATTACCCATACGCCAACAAATTATGACCTGGGGACCTGTCCAGGGTGTACAACACATCCAATCCATGTGTCTAAAACTAAGGTCAAAGACACACAAATTAAATGCATTAAAGATTTGTGATATTTAAAGACCCACCACAATAAAAACGTTTCAGATAAGATGTTTTTCTCATCACTTATGTTTGTAAACACATGGGCAAAAAGACGGTATTTTCAATAAAAATATATAAGAATAACTATTTCCATGAATACGTATAACTACTGAATCGTGATCGCATGCTCTTCATTTACTAAAAGCACATTTATAGTCACCATGAATATTGACTGGCGTGTTCATAAGAAGGAAATGAAATTAATGAAGTATTAACATGAGTTAATACTTCACTGAGAGGAGGCATATGATGACATAAAACTTATACATGGTAAATGTGTTTCTTTAAGTTGATCTAATTGGCAAATGTGTTTTTTAAGCTTATGCAATTATTAATGTCTGTATTTCATGGTTAAGAGAGTTTGACTTTGGTCAAATGTTCCAAATACTCGTCCCAAACCACACTTTCTGAGTGACAGATGTGTAATTAAACACAGCAAACTTAAATATGTTTAACGGAATCCCCAAATCAGAATATGGATCCAAGCAGTTAAGATAGTAATTATTCTCATGACGGAGTTTTTAGATGGAATCCCAACAATTCATTAATTACTTCAGGTACTTTATATAATGATCTTCTGAAGAAAATACAAACTTTATCGAGTTTAGGGGAGAGGCGCTAGGGGCTGAGATGATGAGGCTCACTCTATACGGTTCTCACCGTGACTTATTAAGGGACCTGAGCGCGTGCCGAGGCCAACAGTGACGTTGCAGGGCCACCGCTCGCGCTCACTCCATCATGAAATAAGCTGTTACTGCAATGTCTTCCTCTGCAGTGCCTTTAACCGCGGCGACACCGACAAAGCCCCCCAAGAAGAGCGCCAAGTATCAGGGGAAGAAAAGTAGTCCATTCGAAAGAAAGAAAGCCCTGCAGCGCGGAGGATGCGATGTGGTGAGGAACAAATCCAGACTCATCCTTACCGTCAAGCGCGAGAAGATGAAGGTGGCGAGGAAGAAAAAGCCCAAAGCAAAGATGGCGAAGAGGGTCCAAGCTAAGAAAGTTGCCGTAGGAGCTTCTTCAGCAGTCAAGAAGAGGCCCGCTGGGACCAGAAGCTCAAGAGTCTTTGGAAGGTCAGAGTGGTCGTCAGGACCAAAGGACAAAACCTTATCCTACTCAACACCTCCATGGTGGACTTCAGCTCTCAATGAACTTCAGAACTTGCTTTGGAAACCTTTCTTTCCCTGTAGTACAAATATTATTATAACAAATAGAACAACAATAATAATAACAGAACAAGTATTATTATAACAAATAGAACAACAATAATAATAACAGAACAAGTATTATTATAACAAATAGAACAACAATAATAATAACAGAACAAGTATTATTATAACAAATAGAACAACAATAATAATAACAGAACAAGTATTATTATAACAAATAGAACAACAATAATAATAACAGAACAAGTATTATTATAACAAATAGAACAACAATAATAATAACAGAACAAGTATTATTATAACAAATAGAACAACAATAATAATAACAGAACAAGTATTATTATAACAAATAGAACAACAATAATAATAACAGAACAAGTATTATTATAACAAATAGAACAACAATAATAATAACAGAACAAGTATTATTATAACAAATAGAACAACAATAATAATAACAGAACAAGTATTATTATAACAAATAGAACAACAATAATAATAACAGAACAAGTATTATTATATAAGAGAATAATGACTCATCTGATGTCTACACAGAAATGTATTGTAATTGTTGGAACAATAAATCTGTTTTAATTTAGAGAGTTTTGTTTGTTTTTTATCACAGTTTGGGCCAACATGAATAGTTGTTGTGATGTGAGGCCTTTCAGTAGAAAAAGAGAAACAAGTAAATGTTTGATCACTTGTCACGTCCACAGGTGAAGTAGAGCATCCTCCCTGTGATTATGGAATAATAATCTTATGTCAAAGAAGACAGGAAAACTTTTTCACATACAAATGATTTATTTTTATTTTTCCTCTTTTACCTGCGGTGCTTATTGTAGTATTAACAGTTTTATTGGTGTGTGTGATCTATGTGCGACAGGAATTCCTCTAAGATTTAAATTTTTCAGATATTAATTAATTTGTATCAAACTTTCTTTTCAAGAATCTTTGCTAATAAAAAATATAAAATAATGATTAAATCTGCCTGGAATCTGAGTGTGCAACCAACAATTAAAAAACTATTAATTGTTTATTATACAAACACTAGTCAGTGAGAGGCTTATTTTCAGTTTTTCAATTTATTTATTTTATTATTATAATTTCTTTTTCAATGAGAAGCTGATTATTATTATTTATTTATTTTTATTTTAAGTGAGAGGCTGTTTTTTTATTTCCTTTATATTTTTATTTACTAATTAATTTTTTTCCAATGAGGCTGATTATTAATTTTCAATTTTTTTCATTGAGAGGCTGATTTCTGGATTCACTATTTTCCCAGGGACTAAGACAGCACGCGCACGCGTTGAATTGACATTTCGGGGTATAGCTTTTCACACCTTTTTGCCAGTATCCAAGTTGTTACATTTTATGTTCTTACATATTTAATTCTTAAAGTGAATGTGAAACACGAGCAGCATTTACGCCTGAATAAGACTGTTTTTATGCATCTGCCCATCCTTATGGGGCCAACTTGTCAAGAGAAACGGTCACGTGACCTATAATAAACCATAAAATATTACACACAACAGTTTGTTTAAAAGTAGTGGGAAACTCTATGCAGCATTTTGGAAGTTATGCTTTGAAAACAGCAACAGAATAATGGGTGTGTGTAGTTGGAGTTGAGCCAAAAATAGCAGCTGCATAATCATTAACAGCAACGGTGAGACTTGTCGGTTGTGTCCTCTTTCGGTGTTACCCTTATCTCCAGCAGGAAAAAAACACCTTAAGAGCTTCTATTCGAGTAATCAGTTGGTTTGCAACAACCTTCATTCCTCACGATGAAGGTTTGTTTGGCCCAAACTAAAGTGTCAATAGAGAGGTGGGATTTCTACTCTACTCGATAATCTACAAAATAATTTAAAAAGCATGATGCAATCATGGTGCAAACTTGCCCCATATCGATCCTCTGTGTTGCTATAAGTTTAAAAGTATGAAGGTTCTAGGAACACATATGTTCCGTTAACGCGAAGGATCTGCGGCGGTGGCAGAGTGAATGCGGCGGCGATAATGACTCATAATTTCCCCAAAAGTTCAGGGATATAATTAGTTCTCTGTGTTGAAAATCATAAACAATAGCCTGTAGATAGAAGAAGACTTATGACGACAGTTATTACTTATTAAAGTGTTTTCGAGCGTCGTCATTCTTGATCCAGTAAGTCTTAGCACTTTTTTTTCAAAATTTAGGAAGCAGCTGTAGTCAGATAACTTTGAACGTTATTGATTTATACAGTCTAATGATTTGATTTTTAACACTATTTTGTGTAATGTCACATACATGTCAATACGGTTTTTATATAGAATGACTTAAGCTTGGTAATTGTAGCCAGACATTCAAACGCTGACTGATTGTGTGCTGATTAATTCGTGACGATGACTCAATAAAAACTTCCCCCGTGATGTACGTTCGTGTGAATTGTTCATAAATCAGGCGGAAAAACGTCTACTTCTTCTTTCACATCCTCTCTCTATGCCCTTTCAGCAGAAATAGCAACAGCTTTACTTTTGTTTCCATCAAAGTAGAAAAAAAATGTACAACTGCTCTCCCCGAAACAAAATGTTCTGCAGGTTGTTTTTTTTTTTTGTTTTTTTTACGATATTGTCTTTAAATGTAGTTGTTTTCATGTTGCAGAAAACATTCTGCACTTACATTTGTAATTTATTAGTAATTGGAACTGACTTCTCCTTTTGTTAATAACCTTCAGTGTAATCACCATATGAGGAACCACCATAGGGATTTGAAAATGATGAAAAAAAAAATCTCAATCTGCCCGACCACTTTTGGTTGAAACGTTGCACGGGAGGTGGAGGAACTCGGCTTGGACGTTGCATTCAATCGTCTCAGTCCTTTGTCACACAGCCAACATGAAGGCAGCAGTGGTTCTCCTTCTCCTTCATTCAGTCGCTTTCAGTCGCTCCACCAACTGGCTCAGGCAATGCCATGACTCCACCACCCTCCTCACAGCGCTGGAGGTGCTGCCCGGTGGAGGCTGGGACAACCTCAGGAACATTGATGTGGGTCGGGTCATGAACTTCAGCTACGCTCAGTGCAAGACCACTGAGGACGGCACGTACCTCATCCCCGATGAGGTGTTTGTCATCCCACGCAAGGAGACAGGCGTAGAGACCAATTCGGAGATCATCAGCTCGTGGCTGCAGCAGAAGAGCTCTACTTCTCAGACCATAAATGAAGATGTGTCTTTCCAATCGCTGCTGAATGGCAAGTTTTCCACAGAAAATCAGAGGATGAAGATCCATCAGGTCAAAGACTCTTCAACAACAGCCAGAGTACAAGTAAGTTTTCATTTCTCTTAGTTGAGATATAGAAAGCTGAAAAATACCCGCCGAAGTTATTTTGGATCAAAAGCGATCCCCCAAATATTTCCTTTATATATTGTAAAATGCATTGATTGAAAACGTTAATAAACTAAATGGGTATGACAGAGGCTAAAAATGACAATCCTCTCTCTTTCCTCAAAGGTTCGTAACATCTTCTACACAGTTAGGACTCGTCCTGACTTCACTCTGGACCCAAACTTTGCTCGACAAGTGAAAGAGATAGCCGACGCGATTGAAAACAACCAAACGAGGAATGCTGAGTATCTCTCAGAGAAGATGGTGCTGGACTACGGGACCCACGTTATCACCAGTGTCGATGCCGGGGCCACTTTGGTGGAAGAAGACTACCTCAGCTCTTCCTATGTGTCCGACAATGTCTCGCAAAGTTCCTCTATCACAGCGCAGGCAGGCCTAAACTTTTATGACAAACTCAAGTTTGATATAAGCAGTCAAAGCTCCGAGCAGAGGTCGGTACTGACAGCATATCAGTCTAACATTCAGTACTCTATCATCCAAAGCTATGGGGGAACACCGTTCTTTCCCGGCATGACTCTCCAGAACTGGCAGGAGAGCACCAGGAACAACCTGGTTGCCATCGATCGGTCTGGTTTTCCACTACAGTACGTTGTGAACGCCAACAGCCTCCCTGATCTTCCACAGCCTACGGTTGGCAAAGTGGCTGAAATGGTGAGTGAGGCCATAGAGCGGTACTATAAGGTCAACACGAGGCCCGGATGTGTCGACATGAACTCCAAGAACTTCAACTTCCAAGCCAACATTGGGGATTCCTCCTGTGAGGGCCCTGCTACAAACCTTAGTTTTGGTGGTGTCTATCAGAAATGTGTTGAAATCACCTCCGATGCAGGTCCACTTTGTGATACCCTGGCCCAGAAAAACCCAGCAACAGGTGACTTCTCCTGCCGTCCGCCGTATTCTCCAACGTTACTGAGGTCAGAGATGAGACAGGCAGGTTACAGATCATACGACTGTCACATTGAACGCTATAGGTGTGGGTTTTTACACCTTTCACACTGCCAACGTCGCGTGTGTCAGGACAACTACCATGTTCGCTCTGCTCACATCAAAACCTACTGGTGCTCTGTAAACAACGGCACCGCCCCAGACAACTCAGGGTACCTGTTTGGAGGAATATACAGCTCCTCTATCCTGAACCCCATCACCAGAGAGAAAAGCTGCCCCCCTAACTTCATTCCATTAAAGATTTTCTCCGATGGTCAAGTCATCTGCTTGAGTGCCGATTACGAAATGGCCTCTAGAGACTCGGTACCATTTGGAGGGCTTTTCAGTTGTGAATCAAGAAACCCATTGGCTGGATTTCAAAAACGTTGCCCCCCCAAGTTCAGTCAGCATCTGGCGACTGTTAGCGACGGGTGTGAGATTCTTTACTGCGTTCAGTCCGGACTGTTCACAGGTGGGATGCTGCAGCCGGTCCATCTGCCTCCTTTCACTAACCATCCTCTTCTCAGTACGCAGCACACCAACACCGTCGTGGTGATGACTGAAGGAGAGAAGAACTGGGTCAGAGTGGGGAAGACAAAGGCATGGAAACTGGCCACACCAGAGGATCTCAATGAACTGGTGAAGACTCTTCACCCAGAGGACAGCCAGATGACGGGTGGGCAGAAGGCAGGAGTCGCATTTGGAGTGATAGCTATGATGGTACTGGGGGTCATACTGGTATTGGTGTTGAGGAAGAGGGTGCCCAGGCTTATAACAGCCAGAAGCTATGAACAATTACGTGGAGAGGAAGACGATGAAGCAGGAGGGAGAGAAACACAGCAAGACGAGGAGTAAGAAAAACGCACACCTTCAGGGTTTGGCGCCCGGATACGGTGCTGAATGAGGTCTTTGTTCACTGGCATGTATCTCAGAGGGGAGGAAGATGGGCTCTTCTGCTCAGCTGGACTTCAGAGACAGAAGAATCAATCACGTAGCCACATTTTTGCATTTTGCTAGATAACCCTTTCTTTTTTCTTTTTTTTTACTATTCAAACTGAAATTGATACGATTTATAAATGTATGTCAATCAAATTCTTCTGCACCGCAAATGATTTCCAATTAAAGTAATGTAAATCCAAATACTGGAACAGTCTTCCTGCTTCTGGGTCATATGTTTCTGCTGGGTGCTCACCCTGAATCTGCTCAAATAACATCAGTCTTGTGAGGTTATTGTTGTTTTTAAATCAAGATTAATACATCGAGTTAGATCTTTGAACTGAATTTGAAAACATGTTTTTGGTGTTTTTTCAAGTTTTTAATTGATGTACATTTCTGCTGTTAAGTTGCAGAAATGTTTGATGACTACTCATTTTGCTAATACAGGAACTGCTTCAGTCCTTTTTTTAAGAAAATAAAAGTCCAAAAAGTTCCGTGTTTAGCTTGTTAAATTTGATTTTAAAAATTGTATTTTCCTATTTTAATTGATATTTATGAATATATGTAAAGAGCCGTCGAGTTTGGGATTGCAGATTTGACAAAAGGAGCAACTCAAACGTGTCATTCTGGGAAATCGTGATGAGCATCCTCCCTTTTGTTTGATATTTTATCATCAAGCTTATAATAATTATATTTATAAATGAAAAAAATAATTTGTGGCAGCCTTTTGTCTTGAAGGCTAATCGTCAACTTCAGACTCATATCATGTATTAAAGTCAATTTAGTATCATAAGCTATCTTTCAAAATGTTAAATAAAGTGTAGAGATCATTAATTCAGTGACAATAATTCATGCTTCATAGAAAGTGTTCTGCATTTCAGAGAATCTGGTCACGATGCCTGATCGAGTGATGAAGCTCTTATTTAGAGGCAGATCAGAGGATCCAGATAATCCCGTGTTGTGCCACAAATGCTGTATCTTTTCTTCTCTTACTTGACCGAACACCGGGGCTTAGAACCTTCTATAACGGCGTTTTGCTATTATTATAAAAGACCAATAAAAATGAAAATTGTCAGGTATGGACAACTCCTGATGTTTCAGCATAATGCAGATCCTGGAGATGAAATGTCTATTTGGAGGGGGGCGCCAGTGTTGGGTGTCAGTATTTTAGAGGACAAGGGCAGGAAGGACCTGCACCACGATCAGCTGACAAAATGCAGATTCATTCAAACTGATTTCATGGATCTAGATGAAAAACAGATCTGGATCCGCCATGATGGTACATTTCATTTTTTACTGATAATTCCTAAACTAACGATGATAAACACGATTCTGAATGCTGTGATTTGGTTTCCAGGGTCTAGGAATGAATGTGGTGGTATTACTGATGCGGTACGAGGCGGATCTGAGTCAAACGGCATCACCGTTGTTCACGACTGACAATCAGATGATACATTGTGATTTATCCTGACCTTTATTAAAGTTTGTTGTTATCGAAACTTGAATCCATTTGCTCATTGCTGAGGTTTTGGGTTCAATTCGTGAGTAGAGGTCTGCGTTTTGCGATTATTTGTATGGTCCCCTGCACGCGTGTTTGTGCGTGTACTTCTCAATCATGTATTAATACATAACTAGGCCTAAACACTGTCGTCCATGGCAGCACAGCCCCCAATCCCCTGCACTGTACAAGCAGTTCCCCCCTGTTTGCACTCCTTAAATCAAACGTGAAGTAGTGTCTGATAAACAAAGTTTTTCATAAGAAAAATTCACCCTAGTGAGTCAACTATTGCTCTATTACAATAAAATATGATATAAAAAGGATAGCTCTCCTTGAGGCGATTCATATGCAACAGATTCTGACTAAATCAATCCAACAATTAGAAAGTTATGTCTGAAAGAGGATTTTTCAATTAAAAATAAAGATCCATTATTGGGTAAAATATGAATTATTACAGTAAAATATTATATATACAAGTTAGACTGTTTGAGTCGATTCATATGCACCAAATTCAGACTGAATGGGACTAATGGTCAAAAAACTGATTTTCATTGAAAATAACTCACCTTATTGAGAATAATATTAACTATTAGAGTAAATTATGATATAGGCATGATATGCAGTTCTTGGTTCACATGCAATGTCAGGGTCACAGCTGGTGCCTCCCTGTCTGTATGTTTCATCAATTTTATTTTGAATCCAGAGATTCATGTGATTGGTTCCTGCTGCTGGAGGCGTCACCTGATCCTTCCCTGGTTGAAGGAGGAAACACCGTGCAGCTCATCACACTGTGTTATAAATGTGTCAGAGCGATACTCACTTCAGATTGACATTCGGTTGAGGCTTTTGGTACCTGGGAACTGGACCAGGGTTAGATTTAGGTTTAATACACGTTACATGCATTGTGAGTTAGATTTATTTACGTTCACAGATGTCAGCAGTGCTGTTTTATGTATTTTGATTAAACCTGAAATCACATGTTATGTAGAGAGTTTTGGATTTCATATTCTTTGTTCTCAAGCAAGAGTTAGGTTGGTTAGATTTTTGTTTTTATTATATTCAGTGCTTTAAACAGCAATCATTGCTCTTTTACCAGCTTAATAGCTTAAGCTATTAAATACAGTTGTTTCTTGTTTGCTGCTGCCTTTTATTAATTTTTTCCATTATTCCTATTTCTGTATTTCCTACACACCACTGTTTAGGAAAACACTAACACACACTAAAACACACTAAAACACACTAAATTATGTCGGAAGTCTAGAGAGTTTAGACAGTTGATTTTCTTCTATTCTAGCTTTTTTTAATTTAATTATTTTTATAATAAAATAATGCCATAGGCCCACAGAAGGACTGCTCTTGCTCACTCACTCACTCACGCACACTCACTCACACCCACACACACACACACAGACGTGAATACTCACAATAAGGTGAACACATTAGTAGTGTAGTACTGAATAGTAATGAATGTAAGGTTGATATGTATGTATTTATTTATATATATATATATATATATATATATATATATATATATATATATATATATATATATATATATGTCGCTGTTATTGTTATTTTTCTTGTTGATGTTGTTTGTTCTGTTATTTTGTGGCTGTCCTCCTTGTTCTCCCAACCATTTTAATATTGCTCCATTTCTTCCCACTCCTCCCCCATTGCTTTCCTTTCCCAACTGAGCTGGGCCATAATATGCAACAAATTTGGACTGAATTGGACTAATGTTTAGGAAGTTATGTCTGGAAAAACTTTGATTTTCAAAAAAAAAAAAACTCCCCCTATTGAATAAAATATGAATTATTAGAGTAAAACATTTGTGCAAGAAAGAGCTCATCAAGCCGATTCATAAGCAGCGAATTTGGACTAAATCAGACTAACTGTTGAGAAATTATGCACCTAAAATCTTTGGAGATGAAGCCCCCTCTAATGTCAGAAATATACAACCAACCTTTCTCAAAATCAATCCAGTTCTTCCTCGCACTAAGGTATATGTAGGTATAAAATTGGAAAATGATGCGTGAAATAGCGGCCCTCTTGCTCTGGAACTCAGAGACTGCATATCTTTGAGATGATAATATTTGTGTTTGTAATATCTGATATTGATTCTTTTGGCACGACGATGACGATTCCATATCATCCCTGACTTTTTGGGTATATAAAAAATACATTTTGCTTGTTCCGATAAAAGAGTATAGTCCTCATAAGAGAAATAAAAGATCACACGGTATTAGTATGTCTACAGTGGTTGGTAGTGAAATCCAAGATCACTGTTGAGGTGAACTTGACGAGGTAAGGATCTTCATTCCTGCAGGTGTGAGACCAGAGCACACTCTGTCCCTGACGATAGAACGGCCAATATTCTCCGAAAAAACAAATCACATCCTGAGTTGTCCATACCTGAAAGTAACATTTTGCTCTGAATGTGAAGAGTCTTTGATGATAAAAACATTGACATTCCTCCCGCATCCAAAGGCAGACAGTGGTGATGCTGACCTCATGGTGCTGGGGATGTTATCAACACACAGACAGGCTGTCTCAAACAAGAAACAACACACGGCCATTCTGACCAACACACAGTTCACACATGCACTTTACACTCATGTGCACATACGTACACCTTCCCGTCAAGAGTGCTCAAACTAACGTGCATCGTTCCCCTCGTGACTGTACAATCTCCCTCCCCCACATCTGCTGGTGCACGGACCCATACACAGATGTCAGGGATTCATAGAGCTGGGGCATGAGCGAGAAAACAAACCCACTCACGCTCGCTGAGGAAATTGTTAAGGCCTTGCAGGAGAGAGAGAGTGAGAGCGAGAGAGAGAAAGAAGAAAGAGAGAGAGAAGAGTGGAGAGTACCCTGAGGCAGAAGAACTGCCTCCTACTTCTTTTTAATAAGGGAGTGGACACACAAAAGTGGACCCAGCAGGCTTTCAGAACAGCTTTGGAGCGAAGCCAAACCTCTCTCTCGAGCTGGGTTTTATTTCCAGCAGGATCAAGAGTTTAGTCTGTAGTTCATCATTCACAGTCAGCCGTGCCATCGATGGAGACAGCAAGGAGAGGGAGGTACAGCAATTCTATTTTTCTCGGCTGCGGAAATCTGTTGAAGAATCTTTGTGGTTAAAGACAAAAACAACACCCAGACAACTCCTCAAAGAAGACACATCTGAAGGAACATAGCGTACAAGAGGTGAGAGTGCAAGTCTGCTTACAATGTTTCTGTCTCCTCTGCACGTTTTTATAGTTGAGAAAACATCCGGGGCGGGATTACCTCAGTTTATTCAGCAGAAGGGATTTAAAGATTATCTGCATTTATTGTGAATCGGTCAGAATTCATCTTTGATTAATAGTTTCTTCTAACGGCAACATCCCTGCAGCATAAAACCTTTTGAAGTTTTCTTTGGCAAATAATATAAGAAACTTCATGCTTAGGGGTTCATAATACAAATGTGAGTTTCTCATTCCCCTTCTGTTTTTTTACATTCAGGTTACCATGCCAGCTGCAGAAAACCCACAGAGCAACTATGTTCTGTTTACATTGGCCCTAGCGGTCATGATGGTGGAGGTCTGCAGGGTCCAGGGCTGTCGGACCGGCTCAGGATCAGAGTGTGAGATAGCCCCCTTTGTCCCGGGTCACAACCTGGCTGGGGAGGGTTTTGATGTGGTGAAGATGCGTCGGACGGGGGCGTACGTCATCAATGTCAAAGGTCATTTGGTGGACAACCACACCTGCACATTGTGTCGGAATCGTTTCCAAAACGGAGAGGTGAAAACTTTTTTCTTTTTGGTCTGCTTTTGAAGGTGGCTTCAACCTGTTTGTAACTCCATCACCTCACTCTGTGCAAGCTGCTTTTCCTTCAATCCATTTCTACTTGATCACACTGCATCCTGCTTCTTCTCTCCCCCTCAGACTCAGAGGCTCCCAGCAGTAGTGCTCGACTGGCGTTCCATCAGCCGCTGCAGCAAGCAGCTCTCCAGTGCCCTGCACCACTCTCTGGACTCCCTGCTGCGCAGCTCCAACTCCCTGGTTAACAACAACTGGGGTCTGGGTTTGAGTTTAGATAATATTGGTAAAGCTGTGCTGGGAGGAAGCCGCTCAGAATTGGCAAAGTTTGCTCGATCGCAGCACAGCCTCGACAAGGCCACCTTTGCCATCCATGAAATCAGCTGCACCTACTACAGGTACAGAGGGGTGGGGTTTGGTGGTAGGGTGCATCGAAAAAACCCACATTCTGTGGATTGATGGAGCATAAGAGTGAAAGCGCCATCTTCTGATAGCCACTTGCATGTTTTCAACCCTTTACTTTCCTCACCAAGACGAAATTCTGTATTTCTTGTAATCTCTACACCTGTCAGCGGTTATAATGTTATATCCAATTGCTGTATTTGTCACATCTAATTTTAACATTTTAACTTAAGGTTTTAACTTTCAGATGTTTTTCATGAAACTAAACCTTTTTGTTGAATAACAGTATTTTGAACTTGACAATGACTCTCATTTACTTTGTTTCTATTTAGCTACAGACTGGCTGATCATCCCCAGCTGAGCTCAGAGTTCAGAAAACATCTCAACAGACTCCCGCAGAGTCTAAACACACGCCAGGAAAGAGCCCTTTACAGACGCCTGATAGAAACCTATGGAACCCACTACATACACCAGGTCAGGGGTCGACAGACTATCTTTCCTGCCTTTACTACAAATGTTCTGCAACAAGCCTCTTAATAAGTGCTCAATATAGTGGGAAGTCATTATGAACCTCATTACAGAGAAAATGGATGTTTCATCCTTTCATTTTTATTATTTGTTCACTTCTCCTAGGTCCAGCTTGGTGGTAAGGTGAAGCGGGTCACCGCCTTCAGGACCTGCCTGGCCACACTTAAGGGCTTCTCCGAGTCAGACGTCAAAAGCTGCCTGAACGCCGAGCTCCGCATAGCTCTCGGTTTCCTCCCTGCCAATGCATCTTTCTCTAACAAGTGTGACAACCTTCTGAGGGGCAACATGAGCATGGGCTTCTACCACGGCTTCATGACCCATAAGATTGATGTCATCGGAGGGGAGAAGTACTACCCCGACATCCTGTATCATCAGGACCCGTCAGAGGCGTACAACAGCTGGATAAACAGCCTCCATGACAACCCTGATGTGGTTTCTTATGCCATCCTCCCCCTCCATAACTTGGTAGAGGACCAAGAGGTCAGTTCTAACCTTAGAAGCACCGTCACTGAGTACATTAAGGAGAACCGGCTGAAGGAGGACCAGTTTGGCTTCAAGAACTGCTCACCAACTCCAAATCTGGACCATAACTGCTGTCCCCTAAGAGCCGGCATAGGAACTCTCAGGCTGGAGATCCACAGGGCTGCAGGTCTACATGCAGACACCTTCACCAAAACCGACGCCTACGTGAAGATCTTCTACGACGGCTTGTATGAGGAGACTGAAACAGTGATGGACGACAATAACCCGGTTTGGAATGTGACCTTTGACTTTGGTTCAGTGGAACTGGGCCAGGAGTTGAGGATGGAGGTGTGGGATAGAGATGTGTTTTACAATGACGTGGCAGGAAGATGCGTCTTCTTCCCCGACCGAGGAACCCGCTCTCTGAGCTGTCAGCTGAACAAAGGTGTTCTCTACTTCACCTACACCATCAAATGCGATGCTCACCTGACTGGTTTCAGATGTGGGCGGTACTCTCCCAGTGCAGAGTAATTTATTGGATAATAATATCTTGATGTAGATTTTAGTCATTCCTCATAAGTAATCCTAAATGTTGACGTATCCGATTTGAAAAAAAAGAAGAAGTTACGTTCCTCTCATGGTGAATGGAAATATCCAGTTTTACTCACATACTTTAATGGTGTGCAATTCTCTCAAATCCATCCCTACAAAAACATAACGGTCTAAAGTTGTCTTCTATGTAAGTGTATGTAAATGAACGCAGTAACTAATAAAAGTCAAAGCCACTGTGCATTTGCATAATAAAATAAAGTCATTTTATATACAGTTTGTGGCTGTTGGGCAGTTTTAGTCTCACTTATATATATATATATATATATATATATATATGGCATTTATATTACATTTTAAGATAACACCATCCGCTTTTGCAACTACAAGGGTATAAAGCTGATGAGCCACACAGTGAAGATCTGGGAAAGAGTAGTGGAAGATAGATTTAGAAAAGTGGGGACAATTTTTGAGCATGGGTTTGGTTTCATGCCAAGAAAGAGCACCACAGATGAGATGTTTGCTTTGAGAGTGCCACTGGAGAAGTAGAGAGAAGGCCAGAAGGAGCTGCATTGCGTCTTTGTGGATTTAGAGAAAGCGTAAGATAGAGTGCCGAGCGAGGAATTGTGGGATTGCATGAGGAAGTCTGGACTGGCAGAGAAGTATGTTAGATTGGTAAGGGACATGTATGAGCGCAGCGTGACAGCGGTGAGGTGTGCAGTAGGAGTGACGGATGGGTTCAAGGTGGAGGTGGGACTACACCAAGGATCGGCTCTGAGCCTGTTACGTTTGCTATGGTGATGGACAGACTGACAGCTAAGGTCAGGTATGTTTTGGGAAGGGTGGCGCTGACCAAAAGACAGAAGGCAGAGCTTGAGGTGGTAGAGCTAAAGATGTTAAGATTTAAACTGGGAGAGACGAGGATGGACAGGATAAGAAAGGAGCACATCAGAGGGACAGCAGTTAGACGGCTTGAAGACAAAATAAGAGAGGCCAGATTGAGAGGGTCTGGACAGATGAAGAGGAGGGATTGTAGATCTATTGGTAGAAGGGTGCTGGAGATATGAGCTGTCAGGAAGGAGAAAAAGGGGGAAGACCAAAGAGGAGGTTTCTAAATGTGGTGAGAGAGGACCAGCAGTTGGTTGGTGAGACAGAGGAAGATGCAAAGGAAAGGGCAACATGGAAAAAGATGAGCTGCTGTATTGGTCGTCCCCTATAGAGTGGCTTTAGCTCATTGGGTAGAGCAGTTGTCACTCAACTGGGAGAGCAGGATGCAAGCCCAGCCCCTGACACAACATTCCTTGGGTCTTGCTCATGGACTTCAAAAAATGTTACAAGCAACTGATGTCTGTTGAAGAAATAGCAGACAATTATCGCATCGCCAGTAATCAGTATTTATTTTAAATTTTTTACAGTTAAGAATTTTTTCTTAACAACAAAATCAATAACTCTCCTAACTGCCCTTTTCACTGTCCTTGACAATGACCTCAAATAATTAAGTTCTGAAATAGTGCATCTAGTATATATTACCTATACATATACCTTTAGAACCCAAGCTATTTTTATTAGGTATGTATCCAGCTAAAAATAATAAAAGGAAACAACCAACATTTTTAGAAATTGGACTTTTGTTAGCCAAACAAGTCTTTGCCCTAGCATGGAAGAGGGAGGGTAGGCCGAGGATAGGTACATGGATCTTAGAATTAGCGATAATTTTACCCTTGGAAAAGATTACATACACTATTAGGGGTAAGCAGGCAATCTTTCATTAACATCTGGGATCATTCATTAGTTTCTCTGACTTAAACCATATATTGGAAACGATAACATTAGTGGTCACCATAAACTCACAAGTCTATTATTGTGATTGAAATAAGATCAACGAAAAATGTGATACGTTTTTTGTGTGTCTGTGATTGTATTTGTGAGTAGATGGCTATTTGTAGTATATCTTATGTTAGTTTAAATGAATCTAGCCCCGCTACTCATATCAATACTCACATACCCAGAAGCACCGGCCGAGGAGGTGGAGTTGCAGCCATATCTAACTCCAGTTTACCATTAAATCCTAAACCCAAACCTGACTGTAACTCATCTGAAAGCCTTACTCTCAGTCTTACAAACCCAACCTGGAAGCATCAACCACCATTCTTATTTGTCATAGTTTATCGGGCTCCTGGCCCTTACTCCAAACTTTTAAATGAGTTCTCTGATTTTCTGTCAAACCTAGTCCTTAAGACAGATAAAATAATTACTGTAGGCGACTTTAACATTCACAGAGATAGTCTCGGTGCCGCGTTTAACTTAATATTAGACTGCGTTGGTTTCAGTCAGTGTGTTCATGAGCTCACTCACTGTGTTAATCACACCTTGGATTTAGTCCTGACTTATGGCATTGATATTGAAAAACTAGTAGTTCATCCACAGAATCCTCTGCTATCAGACCACTGTTTGATAACTTTTGAATTTGCAATGCTAAATCACTCGCCAATAGAAAAATCTTTCACCAACTTATCCTTCACCAACATACCTGAAGGAGCTCCTAGTTCCATATTGTCCAATCAGAACTCTGCCCCCCCAGCATGCAGGGTTACTTTTAGTCCCTAGAGTCTCCAGAAGTAGAATGGGAGCCAGAGCTTTCAGCTATCAGGCTCCTCTCCTGTGGAACCATCTCCCAATCTTGGTTCGGGGGGTAGAGACCCTCTCTATATTTAAAAGTAGGCATAAAACTTTCCTTTATGATAAAGTTTAATAATTAAGGCTGGCATAAGCTAGCTCTTAGCTATGCTGCTATAGGTTTAGACTGCTAGGGGATCTCCCATGATGCACTGAGCTTTTCTCTCTTCCTCTCTTACTGTCCCTCTTTATACATCCCACTCACTTTAATGCATGTTACTGGATTAATGCATGTTACTAACTTGACTTCTTCCCTGGAGTCTTTGTGTTTTCTCGCCCTGTAAGGTCACATGGTTGGTGATTGCATCTGCTGCTGTGGACCTGCTCGATGTCCACTGATCACAAGATGCTTATGATGATGATTATTGTTGTTGTCATTATTATTATTATTGTATAGTATTTCCCCATAAGCTATCACTATATGTTACATTAATATTAATGTTATTATCAACCTGGGATCCCTGCTGCTGCCGCGGCCCGACCATGGAGATGTTGAAGAAAGTGGATTATAGCTGATATCTTTGCTGCTTTTCCCCCCCTCTCTTTTTTTTTCAAGCGTGACCGGTCATGGCATTAGGCCGTCCACTCTGAGTCTTACAGACACAACTCTCAAAGTTGGTTGTATATGGAACATTTATTCAGTTTTTCTTTGTTATTAATTTCATACAGGAACCTTATAAACATACAAACGAGGTCAAAGTAGCTCAAACAGTAACACTTGTCAACCACAAATCACTTAGCAGAAGCTACGTCCTGAAATCATCCCGCATTTCCATTAAGGTAATGACACAAAGAAGAAAACGATTCAAGTTTCGTATTAGTTTCATAGGTTTGTGTTAGTGTGCTGTATAAATGTGTATTAAACGCATCTACTGTCACACAACCACATATCAAAAAGTTCAACCGGTCTGTCTTGGCTGAAAGTTTTTCCTTACATGACATCGGGATGAAAGGGGTCATGTGACACTTAAAGGTTACATTTTTACAGTATGCTGTATGTAAAAAGTGGGAAGAAGCAATCCCTCGTTATGAATAATAAGACGCTAGCACCTATTTATATACATAAACAGGACTCAAACACTAGAATCTGGAATACTGCAATCATTGAAGGCCTTTAGTCAGCTTTATTTCCTTACCAGCATGAAGTACATCTGAAGGTGGACGAAAGAAGACCGCCTGAGTAATACTGCGTCCTCAAACACTCACTGCATTGCTGATAGTTTGCTCTGACCTTTTAAAAAAAACTCTTTCATGTACCTTAAAAGGGGATCCTCAAGGAAGGCACTTTTTTTCCCCCACTTCTATATATTGATGTTTAGCATGCATCTTTTAGTCACTATACTTTTATTCCAAAATGCCACATATATTTATTTCAGGGAAATGTTTTTTTTTGCTTGATACGGCTACATTTCAGGGGTTAAATTGGGATATGGCTCGCGTGGGGACTTGGAATTGCAGTGTAGCGGCAAGAAACGAACCAAGTTTGGATTAAATGAATAATTAAATAACTTAGTATTTTCTTCCAGACTTAAAATACGACCGGCCTCATTCCAACAGTCTTAGAACGAATTATGCTCGTAAACGCGGGTACCACTGTATTATGAAATGTACACTCCCTGAAAAGTTGAACAGGATCCTCATCCTCGTGTATTTATTTCAGGAAATAATTCAGAATCAAATGTATTGTTGTTACTGGAATATCTATGTATTTATTTATTGATTTAACACTGATTAAAGTGGAACTCCATATTCTTGAAATTAAAACTGGGTTTTAGGCACAGCTGAACATAAGAACCCAACGTTACTTGGCATCAGATGTCTCTCAGTAGTTTTCTAGACTAGAACCAAAAGTCTGTGTTCAGTCTGATTCTCAGGTTTGCCCAGAATCACAGAATAACAACAGAAATGTCATAGAGCAGCCTCAAGTCTTGTGTGTTTGATTCCGCATCACAGTCCCATCGAGGCTTTGATTAAAGATGCCATATCTTCAGGTATGGTCCCTTCATCACCTGGAGGACAAACAACAATTTTTTTTCAATAAACGAATAAATCCGGTGGTTAGAGCAACACAACTGGTTCAAAATAGTAAGGGCAAAGAAATGTAACCGAAATATCTTTGACATCTTTGATTCTGATAACGACAGCAGTGCTTTGTAGCACTTCAAAGCTGCCTTGTGTCTTCATGCTGGGTGGAAATGTGAGAAAATTGTAAACTGCAGCTCCTTTTCCAAAGAAAACAAAACGAACAATTTTCAGAAAATAATGCAAATGAGAGAGAGAGAGAGAGACAGGGAGGGACAGAGAGAGACACAGGGAGAGAGACAAAGAGAGAGAGAGAGAGACACATGGAGAGAGACAAAGAGAGAGAGACAGGGAGAGAGAGAGAGAGAGAGACAAAGAGAGAGAGAGAATTTTTGGAAGGTTTTGGGATTCAGAGAAGATGAGGTCATTGCAAGCAATGCCATTGCACAGCAAACGAAGAAAATCGCTGTTAAGTACCACCCTGGTGTCACATGAAGAAAAACAAGTATAAAACGCACAGAAAAACAGTCAAAGAGGAGTAAACTTATTCTCCATCTATCAATTTTTTAAAACAAGTAGAAGTTGTAGAGTGTTTTACGGAGCGTGCTCGTTTCTTTCTCAGTGGAGACTGTTGCCACTAGTTCACACCGAATGGTTCCTTTTTATTTTGCATGTGACACTCGGGGAGCACTATGGAAGGTCGTTATATCATGATTACGAGTTCATTTTTCAACGGTCTTTTAGTGTTAATGAGAAGAAAAAAAATAATCGCCCTGGCCTAGTCTTTAGCTTTACCATCACTAATTTTCTATATACAGCTTTAACCGTTTGTGATCCATCACTTGTGGCTTTTCCAAATGTGCAGTTGCTGTATTCACACAGCAAGATTCCCGGTTCTTACAAGTTGTGTCCGAATGACTAACATGGCGGTCTTTTTAGGTGCAAGCTTGTTTGTCTGTTCGCTTTTCTTTTCACTCCTGTTGCCCATGCTGTTCTGTATGCACCGCCTAACAGCTGAGAGACTGAACATGATGCGTTCAGGGACAGTTACTGAGCACATGAGTTGAAGTGAATACTAATCTAGTTCATGGATATGAGAGTGATTGCATCAATTACAAGTTCTTAATTTGGATTTTCCAACTACATGCTATTCTTGTTTTAATTATTAGAAAGGGTGCAGGCGGTGAATAAAGCTCATGTACGCGTTTACATCTCCTTACCCCTGTCAGCAGCAGTCATGTCCTGCTCCAGCTTCAGCTTCTTGTGGCCTAGCTGCAGGATGCAGTCCTCTATGCTGTCCTTGCTGATCAGCTTAATCACCTTCACAGTTCTGACACCCAAAGCAAAGACAGTCGGTCACTTCAGTAAATCAGCACATAGAATGCCTCTCTAAGGAGGAACATTTCTTTATGCAACAATTTTTAATTGGTTAACACATTTCTGTCCATTTACTGATGTAACAGAAGGGAGTTGAAATAATAAAACCTCATAAGGAAAAAATAAAATTGGGCTTTACAAGACTATTATTGACAGATTCCTTCTTACTTGGTTTGGCCCACGCGGTGGCATCTGTCCTCTGCCTGTTTGTCATTGTAGGGGTTGCAGTCAATGTCATGTAGGATGACAACATTGGCTGAGGTGAGATTGATGCCCAGGCCGCCAGCACGTGTTGACAACAGGAACACAAATATGCCTGGATCGTTGTTGAACTCATCAATCAACACAATCCTGCAAGATGAGGACATGATTGTAGATATTACTGAGGACATTCAATTCATTTCCCTTAAATTAGTTCAGATTGAGGGAAATTAGGGGGTAATTAAATGAAGGGGAATGGCCAAAGTAAATTGTTTATGGTAGTGCTAAAAAAAAAAAAGGTCTACAACAAAATTAGTTTACAGTGTCAATTATAATCAATAATTAGGTAGTGTTAGTTTTATTATCAGTTATTATACTACACTACTCAAAAAAAATAAAGGAAACACATAATCATCACAGTGTATCTCCAAGTCAATCACACCTCTGGGATATTAACCTGTTCAGTCAGGAAGCAATTATGATTGTGAATCAATCTACCTGCTGTTCTGCAAAGGGAACAGACAACAGGTAGATGGGAGAGGAAATAAGCGAGACAACCCCTATTAAGGAATGGTTATACAGGTGGTGGCCACAGAACTTTTCCCTCTCCTTGCCAAGAATTTGTAGGGTGATTCTTGGCAAGTTTTGCATTTTTCCAGTCGTATGTCGGCGGTTCCTATATGACGAAGGCATTGTCTCTATTGAGCGGCATGCCCATTCCCCAGACCTGAATCAGATCGAGCACCTCTGGGACATCATGTATCGTTGCATCCACCAACGCTATGTCCCACCAGTGTCTGACTGTCCAGAAGCTGACTGATGACGTGATCCAGGTCTGGGGGGAGATCCCCAAGGAGACCATCCGTCGTCTCATCAGGAGCATGCCCAGATGTTGTAGGGAGAGCATACAACGTCTGGACGGCCTCCACTACCTGTATAAATACTACTGAGCCTCATTATGAGTTGTCTTGAGGAAATTCACAAAAGTTAGATCAGCCTGGGATCCCATTTTTCCACTTCGATTTGGAGTATGACTCTGAATCCAGTCCTCAATGGGTTCATGATTTTGGTTACCACTGATCGTTCTTAGGTTATTTTGTACTCAACAAATGACACTATGTAATCAGTAAAGACTTTCAACTGGAATATTCCATTCATTCAGATATGGGATGTTTTATTTAAGTGTTCCCTTTATTTTGTTTGAGTAATGCATATTTAACAGAATTTCTCTCTCTCTCTCTCTCTCTCTCTGAGTAACATTGACCAACATCTCTCACCCAACCATAGTTCTAAGACGGCACCGACATGTTGAAACTACACAATTCCTGCTGTTTCATGTAATGAAGTGTCCGTTTAACTTATACCCTATGATAAGATTATTTAAATCGTAATGCAAACCCATCTCATTTTTCCTTTTACATTTATTTTACCATGACAATTATTTTTTAGATTAAAATCCTCTCTCTTGGGTTCCCAACAAAAGGTAAAACTGCCAACTTTTTCACAAATGGAATGCGTTTATCAAGATTTGTTGTTGTTTTTTGAAGCGTCCCGGCCCGACGGGCAGCAGCACACAAACAGCGTTGCAAACAAACAGAATAGGAAAGAAATAACAATAAACATAAAAATAAATTAAAGACATCATAAATTAAGACGAATCATCCGTATTTGGCTTCCTGTGGATTTTGGGTTGATGTAGGTTAAGAGAAAAGGTAGAAGTAGACCCAGAATAGCCTTATAAATAAGAGTAGGCCAGAACTCACGTTATTATTAACGGGGAGTGCGTTCACATCCTCAAACCGCTCAACATGTGTCAGTGCTGTTGCGTTAAAAACAAGAAAACATCAAGTTGCCTACATTTAATGAGAAATGCTCCTATAGGCTATCAATGCACTTTACAGTTTTCCGAAGAGTCTCCCGACTTCAAGAAAAGATACGAGGAGCAACTTTCTACCTTGACTGCATTATTATAGTAGGAGAAAGAAACTCCTAAATCAGCTCAGCCATTAACCAAGGGTTAGTTAAAGTTTTTGATACTTAAATTAAAAAACAGAATGGATATAAATATAGTTATCTGGCTGTGTAAAATCTTTTCATTGGAAATGATTCTGTTAAAACACTGCTGATAGAGAGGGAGACATAAACATCTTTTGTGCTGATCTATTTTCAATTTATCTTCTATTTACTATTACTTAATGACTTAAATTAAATATGGTCAATTTGGGCTCTGTTCAGCCCTCAATGTGGACACAGGTTATGATTTAATGAGTTTGACACCCCTGATCTAGACAGACAAGGAGAAGGCTTTGCAGGGGTTAATACTTCCCTGTCCTGAATGATTCAAAAAGTTGAATGTCATAATAATTTAGGATATTTTCTTTCACGGAAACTCAGGATGGAAGAGGGCTTTTCAATAAACTCAGTGAAAACTTCTGATAATTTTGGTCTTCACTCACTCAAATATATTTCTGCCACAGGAATCCACCAGGAAGGGACTAATAGCTATTGTGAATTCTAAACCACAATTATTTTTCACTATTTTGTTATATTTTCCTCAAGAAATCCATTTGTAAAAAAGAGATTTGATGTACTTCTGACCTGTTGGCAATTGGCGTGGATCCATCCAGTCTGATGTAACGATGTTGAAGATGTTTTAGCAGCACCTCCACGATGTCGAGCATCATGGTGAACTGACTGAATAACACCACTCTGTCTCCCTGGAGGATTGAAGGAAAACATTTACGCGACACGTTTGCAAAAAAAATAGATCATATGTATCAAAGTCTCATTTCTGCTCATTTGTTCTTGCCTTATTCTTAATTGAAGCCAGCAACTTTGTGAGGTGTCGGAATTTCCCTGAGTCAAGAAGCAAATCGGTTTCAAGCCGGTAGGGACTGATGGAGGAATACTGCTGGCACAGACGATGGAGCTCAAAGTCTGACATCACCTCCATGTCCTCCTGGATCAGAGCGGCGTCTGCATCGAAGTGAGTGGGCTCCTGTGGAGAGAGTTAAATTGAGGAAATGCCCAACATTGGAAATATTCCACATATGTTGCAGAGGGAAGAGTAGAATGAGGGGAATGAGAGTCAAAAAACGAGCAGTTACGAAATGAGGATCGCAGACGCTGGTATAGAGTGACGATGAAAACGTTTTTGCATCTCTGCGCTGCTGCAGTGGAATGAAGTTGATTTGGATGTTTTAAGAAGGAATATGTTCTACTTTAATATTGATTGAAGTCGTTTGTATCATCAGCTAGCAGAATTTAGGAAACAAAAGATGTAACGTGGTGGAAATGATCTGACCTCTGAAAACAGGTTAAAAATCCTTTATTCAACCATGGATTACGACGGTTGTGTCCATAAATTCAGACCGCCATCCTTCACGTTACATTTTTTTTGTCAGTAGGTTGAATAGTCGGTGTTGGAATTAATTATTTTCATCTGTTTTTTTGGCCCAACCCCGAAGAGAAACTGATTTTCGCCATCACCCATTTCACTTATTTTTAACCCGGTGCAGAACTCTCCATTTTTTTTACTCTATTTCTCTTTACAGTTTATAGACAATTGGAAACAAAAGATCTAAACAATAATATAATACAGCTGTTTTGTACTACTTTATCGCAATTCACTGCAAATATTACCACCTCTTTTCTGTGTTTATTTACTACCTCTTTTATGTATTACTTTTGTATTTAGTAAATAGTTCTATTCGTGCTCCTTTACCGTTGGAGTGACCAAACTGAATTTCGATGCAGTGACTACAATGACAAATAAAGGACCTACTGTCTTATCTAACGTCTTAATAATGCTGAAAACAAATCTGACCTTGAGCATGAGTTTGCTCATGGCTTTGAGTTTTTCTGTGGTGTAATACTGCCGATGGAGCAGCGGGTGGTTGGCCATCTTCCTCAGCTGCATCATCACATTGCAAAGTTCGCGCTCTGTAAAGAAAAGTCAAGAGGTTGTAAATTTACCCCAGCATTGCTCTTATTAATGAAAATAATGCTGTGGAGCACAGTGGTCTTACTCTCGCCATTGGTGGTAGCCTTGAGTTTTTTAAAGAGGGTCCGATAGAGAACCTGCTGTTTGTCGCTCATGGAGCAGGACTCTATTTTCTCCTCCTTGGCGGGCAGCTGTTTGAGGACCTGGAGAAGAAGGGACGATTTCTTATTCACGATACTTCATACTTAATACTTCATACTACATAAACTACAAAAATATGAAACTTTGTCGGATCCACTCACCTCACTCTTGACTCTTCGCAGGATGAAAGGCTTCATGATGAGTTTGGCCTGAGAAATGCGGTCCCTCTCAAAGGGGCTCTGCTCCTCATGGGATTTCTGTCACACAGTAAAATAAATAATGTTAAAACCCAAAGATAGACCAAAAAAACTAATATTAAATTATTTTTGGCTTGCTTAATTTCTTCTGGAGATTAATATTAATTAATTTATTCAATCATTAATATGTGTGAACTTTGGTGAAGCCAGAATGTCCAGTTTCTCAAATTTGCTCTGCGCAAGATGTCTACCTGTGAGGCTCACCTTAATAAAGAAGTGGAAATCTCAAATGTCAAAAAAATAAAGTTTAGAGAGAGTTCAAAATATGGAAAGGCACAAATACTTGTGCACGTGTATATTTGCAGGTTTCATCAAACTTGATCCAGGCAAAATAATTATTACAGACAGATGTTTTGGTGCCATCTAGCTTAAACACTATAGCTTTCATCAGAGCAGCAAGAACTTAAAGAGTGATACAAAAATTCACAAACATACCATAGAAAACATTTTGGAAAGCTGTGTGGTGGAGCTGGAGAACAGAGAAGGCATGATGAAGTTGAGCAGAGACATCAGCTCTAAGAGGTTGTTCTGTAAGGGAGTTCCTGTCAGCAGCAGGCGATGCTCCGCCTACAGGGAGAGAGAGCAAGAGAGGATCCAAAGACAAAGAGTAGAGATTATAAACCTGAAGATAAACTGTGGCAGTGGTGGAAATGTAGAACAACATTTCAGTGCACTAACATTAATAGCCATGAGGTGTCGATAGCGGAGAGAGTTCATGTTCTTCAGCATGTGACCTTCATCGAACACGGCGTACTTCAGGCGCAGTTTGCGGAAAAGGCTGCGGTCACTGTCGTTTCCTATTGCCAGGTTGTACCTGTTGAATGAGAAGCAAAACCGGATAAAAAAAGAATCACCAATCAGTTTTGGTTCAGCTGAGAGTGACAGGCCACTTCAGGTGCCGGTCTTAACCCTTCTGTCCTGGTGGCAGGTTTTAGGTTTTAGTTGCTCACCAACGGTTTGAAGGTCCGGTGGATACTTAACGTTATTGTTCTTTTTTGTCAACTTTCACAATTACAAGCAACATAAACCGTGTACAGGACGTGTATTCTGTTCCGTGCTTTTTACAGTAAAAAATAACGTTATCAGGTCCTCCAGAGTGAAACACCACACAAGGGTTCAGGGTAATAATCTGTAAAACATGATGGTGGGTGTGTGTGTTTCTTACGTGGTCACGATGACATTAAACTCCACGTTTCCACTTAGAATGTTGTGTCTGAGGTAGCGGCGGTCCTCCATAGATCCTGTAAAGATATGTCTTAAAATTAGGGTTGTTCAATCAATTAATCCTAGAAAAATTAACGCAAAAAATAAAACTGAGGCGAATTAATGGCGCTCTGTGACCTTAGCGACGTCAATGAACACGTTACGTCCACACAAGCATAAATGTGATGGATGCAAAAGACAAAATGTTACTGAAGCAGGTCATTTGTTCTATTTTACGTCTCTTCTATTTGCTCTGGAACATAACCCCCCTTTGTTACCACCCCAGGTTGAGCGGGCATGCAGGCGAGACAAACAGCTGTGTGTGTCGGCTGACAGAAATCTGTGAGTGTTGACATGACACAGAACAGATTTGTGGATTTGTTGTCGAATGTTTGTTCTTGCAAGTATTAATAATCTCTGTGCACAGAATGTGTTCTCGGAATGAGACAAAAAAGTTATACCAGCGTTGTTACGTCTTCATTTTGTTTTTCCCGCATTTGTTTAGAGATTATAAACCTTTAATGTTTATTTTGTCAATCCATTCATTGATTTAGTCATAGAACAACTAGGCCTATTCTGTCGTCCCTGACAACAAGGGTTTATCCCGACAAGCACTTCCCCTGATTGAACTGCTCACAAGAATAATCTCAAACAGTCCACTTTGATTCAAACTAACTACTTCTAAGAAGTCGGCAAAAAAGTGACTCAAATGAAAATAAAGACAGTTCACTACCGTTTCTGAGGTCAGTGATAAAACAAGAAAGATTTCATTGGTCCAATTATGTGAGATAAATTTAGACACAATTGGACTTGGGAAGAAACGGTTTTCCACAGAAAGCTCCCCCTAATTAGTTAGAATTTAAATTCATATTAGCCAAATTTTTGCAAAAATGTGAGTAAAATATGAACAATTACAATAACATATGACAGATACAGGTGGGATCTCCTTGAGGCGGTTCATATGAGAAAACTTTGGACCAACGTGATCTTTAATGCAAAATATGAATATATGTGATTCATTTTGAACTATTCCAAACAGTCTAATTAATACTGCATGCGTTTTTTTTTATCTTCTAACAGCCCTGGTAAAATGTGATAAGTCCCAGAGTTCAGACATTTTTCTTACAGCATCCCATTGCAATTTATCGGTTCTTTATTTGATGAAACAGGCACAGATGTTGCAACAGAGGGTTCCAACAGTGGAATAAGTTCACAAACCAGATAATACAACCCATACAAGGACAAAATCCTGACATGGCAGTGATGAAAACTTAGTCACAGCCAAACACAGAGTGCCGGTAACTCAAGATTCATAACTTTACGTTTCACCGTCAGCTTATTCTAGTGGACGACTCATCATGGTGTTCAAAGGACAGTATAATGAATATAATCAAAGTCAACTTTATTTTTTGATGCAATGCTACAGGAAAACAGGCGTGAACATGACATCAGCTTATCAACAGACATCTGTGTGTGTGTGTGTGGGTGCGTGTGAGTGATCACAGTGAAACTTGAGCTTCTTCCATCAATCCCAGTGTGGATTTGAGGAGGCCAGATGTTGAATATAAGGAGATGAATTAAACTTCTTACCGTAATAGACGACAACTTCAAGGCTAGGACACCACAGCTTCAGCTCCCTGACCCAGTTATCTACACAGAGACAGATAATGAAATCAACATAAACCACCAATAAACAATCTATTTCTTACATTAATAATAGTACAATTTATAAAAACAATAATACTAGTATAGGAATCATCAAACAGAAATAGTGCAGTACAGCTACAATATAATAAATAATCCCCTTCTGCTTCTGCTGGCAGAAGACCTGTGGCGTATGACACAGCAGTGTTAGCATCTAGTGTGAGATTTCATCCGAGCATTGAGCGGCACATTCCAAACAATGGTATAACAACAATCATTTCCTGTCACTGTTAGATTGAGCTCATTCTCTGCTCAGAGGGCCAGGAGTTCTCAGACGTCATGTTTTCTGCCCATTTTGCAGATATTGGCAGTTGATATTGTTCTTCTTTGAGTGAGCTGCTAATTGCTACTAGCTGCTTTTCAAATATCCAGGCAGTGGGTTGCACACTTTGCACGTCGTCAAAACGTCAATTCCATGCACCATCCTGCTGCCTCACCTGCTCTGCTCTCTCAGGCCCCCATTCATGGGGAACTCTGCGGTGAGAACACCTGCGTAAAGAGCTGTGAACATCCGGGTGGCTTAAAAAATGTATCGATGCCCATGCCTTGAGCAAGATATTCAAAAGTATGAGAATTCATCAGTAAATGTCACGGCAGACAGAGCCTGTGTCATGTGATATGGAGTGGCAGGTCAGGTGATATGAGACGTTTGGATGGACGCCATCAGAATTTGAGAATCTTCCAGAGCAAATTTTAAAAAATTAGTTATTTTTCTCAACTGAACACACTTTGTAACCATAATACTGTATACTCAATAATGTTTCTAAATGCATGCCGTTTGAATATGGAGTAAGCAATGTGTGTGAATTGCGGAGATTGTTACCCAGTGTGGAGGCTGGCACAGTGATGAGGTGAGGACCTTCTATTTCATGCTGGTGTAGCTGGGCCAGAAATGCTATAGCCTGAATAGTTTTCCCCAAACCCTGAAAGAGAGTGAAGGAAGAAAGAAAGATGAAGCGCTAGAGTCATTTATCAAACCAACATAGATCAGGGAAGGGTCCGGTGTAAAAGACGTTTGAAGATCAGCATTTCAGATTCTAACTGTGTAAACAAAATAAATCCTGATTGCCTTTAAGGCACCTCCGTTTAACTGCACCATTATAAATTAAATGTATTATTATTATTATTATTATTTACACCAATGATCTCACTCACTTAATCTCACTAGATTAAAACAACTTTAAAAAGGTCTGATGCATTTTTATTCCCTGTAAGCTTCAGGTATTCAGTCAGCATGAAGCTGCTACACCTTTTCATACAGACACGGTAACGTTTGCTGAGTAAGGACTTCTACCAGCTCCATGTGCCTCGTGTCCGGTTTGGTCTCATTCATTTTTTAACAGGGAACGTTAATTATCTTTGACTTTGTGGGATGTGATATTGGAAGTGTCTCCTTTTGTTTCTAATATGGTGTCTCACCATTTCATCGGCGAGGATTCCACTCAGTTTGTGCTCATGCAACAGCAGCAGCCACTTCAGACCAATCAGCTGGTAAGGTTTCAGCTGGAGCCTGAGAAAACAACCAACAGACTCAGAAGAAGAATACCGCGCGTTATAAGGTTCAAACACAAAATGGTTTGAGTTTCAGGTCATTTTACACCATGGGAAATACAACAAAATCCTTATGTTCAGTTCTTTCAAATACTATATTAATTTCCTGCAAGGAGATCCCCAAAACGTTTGATGCTTCATGCTGTAGCATTGCAAGCATTTTGAAAAGAACTTTAGACCATGAAAACACACATTTGGCAAAAAAACAACAACCTGCAAACGAGGGGCTTCAGGAATAATAATACTTAGAATAATTGGATCCACATTCTCCTCTGAAGCTTGCAGTGTTTCCTCTAGGACCAATACTTATATAAACTGCAGTCTGGTTCAGAGCACTTACTGTTTTTACAAATATTAATACTTCTAATTACTTATACTTACAACTAATACGTATATAGACTGACCCACAATATGTGTTTCGGTGGCAAAGCCTGCAGCCTGGTTCAGAGCACGTAGTTTTTCTTGACTTGTGTTTTGCGCAGGAACTAAAGCTAAAAAGAAGTTAGGTGTCAACACACCTAACAGATTTAACCCGTGAACAGAAGCAAACTGATTCAGAACATTTACTAGATTAGATTTTGTTAGACTTTGGACTTCACCGGGTATTTATATTAAGCCCACTGAGTTTGCTATCATTTATAACTTAGGTTAAGTGGACCATCTTTTTAAACTGTAAAATCTCTCTAACTTAACGTTAGCTCGTTAAATCTACCTTTCTCTCGCTCTCTTTCTCCTTACTCGTCTCTCACCCTTCCTCTCTTCCGGTGCGTGTCTCCCAAACTCTAAAGCGGTCCGCGGTTGGGTCGTCATTGTCGTGTCAAATTAAAAGACCTTGCAGAGTCGTGTAATTAAGACTACGTGACATTTCATAAAATTCTGATGCAGTAATAATTTAGCAGCGGCGGGGCGCCCTGAGCTTGACATCTTTTTACTCAGTTACATGACTCATGTTTTCAATCAATGTTTAGTTGGATTTGTTCAGAAAGAGTTCAATGCTCAATATCCAAAACCAGTTACCGGTTCTAATGTCATTTCCTCATAAATGACACAATAATATGGAGACGTTTCTTTTTGACTGCGCTAAACACAGAACATGAGAATCCTTTCAGAACGATGCAGAGAGTTTCTTCTCATCGCTGTCGCCGAGTGCTCGCTCACAGAGGAGTTTGTTTAGTCTCTTTAAGATATCTACATAAAGAGTTGGGTCTACACCTGCTCGTTCTTCTGGAAAGCACCTTGAGACAACAGATGTGAATTGGCGCTATGTGAATAAAGTTTGATTGACTGATTGAAAATTGTTGATGTACACAAATCAGACATTACCACCAACAGTCGACCGACTTCCCTCCCAACATAAATTTCAATACTAAACTAACAGCTCAGTTCTAGCTCCTGACAACAGCTTCATCGTAAATGTTGTCTCGGGTTACACACATGTGCAATGTAATGTGCAATATACTCTACAATGAGCAATACCAAGAGGTCAAGTGCAATCAATGGTTTTCGCACATTCACAAATAGCTGTACATGTTGTATGACCTTCTTGCCTTTAACAATTTATCTGTAAAAAGCACTGGCGCCCCTTTTCATCTTAAAACATACTACATACGCGCACAGAGTGTACGACTGCACCGCTGACGGACGCAAATATTCCTTCAGGGACAATACATTTGATCTTATCTTTAAGTAGTGAAGAGTTCTAATGTTGTGGCTGATCACATTTAACATCATATTTCACTTGTCCATCATCATCATCATCATCATATTTGCTGTGTCCTCATGCTTTGCTCATACAGCCCTCCATCGTTACGTTAAGAAGCTGATCAGATGATCCGGTATAACCATTGTCTTATTATTCACCGGTTTAAGCATAATATCCGTATCTGTGTTGTTGTACTCACTGGCTGTTGAGGGTGTGAGGCTGTTTCATAGCTCCTCTGCCCCTCTCCATCACCTCGGTGACCCGTTTGACCATTTTTGAGGAGATCGTCTGACATTTGGACATCAGCCCCAGAACGACCTTTCGCTCTTTGAGGACGACTCTGCAGCCCAGCAGCAAGTCCTCTGACAGTCCATTGTTCTTATGGATAACTTCAACCTGCAGATGGAAAAACATATGATTGGAACTACAAAAATGTTGTCGAGTATCCAGAAAGTATGCGCTGATTCCAGCAAAATCAAACAGGTACAGTGAATAGATCGCCCAATCTGTTCACTGGTGCCCCTGCTTAGAAAAGTAGAAGGCCGAGTTTTCCTGACGTCATACATCTCTGATCACAGCTAACACATCCGACTTGTGGCTCTAACTGTTTATTACTGAAAACTAGACAGACATTTTATTTAAGAGATGGCCACAATTTTACCTTAGTGTTGAGTTTGATTCATCTAAAGACAGTAAAAATGTCATCAATCGTTAATATTAACAGATCTCCAGAAGAACAAACAGAAGGACAGTTTTCACCAGTGAAAAAGTTCTACTATTCAATAGATTGCAAGGAATGTCTTTACACTAAAGATGATTGACATGTGTAATACTCTCACACACACACAAGCACACACACGCCATTTCTCACCAGGCGTTGCCAGCTTTTAAAGGGTCTCAGCTCCACAATCCTCTGGGCCTTTTTAACCGAGCACCCAGCGATCAGCGACAACTCGTCTATGGATGAATTCTGGAAGAACGACAGAATCTCCTTCTTCACATCCGTCATGCCTCCTTTAGTGTCCAGCTCCTCCTCGGAGTCCTCAAACTCACTGTTGACTGCGTCTTCTTCATCCTCCCCGTCCGAACTGACGTGTTGATTCGAAGCGCGCACCAACCTCCTGGTCTCTGCTGCCTGTTTCTTAGCTAGACTGGTCCCGCTGGCAAACCTGGACAGCATCTGAGCAGCAGAGGAGGAGGAAGAGGAGGATTGCGGATTCCGAGAAGAAGAGGTAGCTGTTTTCTGACTGGAGGAGGATGGGGATACAGAGTCAGAAGTTTTTGAGTGCCAGTTCAACATGTTAGAAGAGCCACTTTTCTTTGTGGACCCTTCGCTGTCCTCTGAGTCGCTGTCCCCACTGTCCTTTGAGACATCTGTATCGCTACTACTATCCTCCGTTTCAGTAATATTCCTGTGGTCCATATCATCCCTCTTTTTTTTATCCTCTCCATGATCTTTGTCCTGCTTCATCCGTCTATGGTCCTTCTGTGACTTGTCTTCGCTCGTCTTCTCTTCTGCCGACGGTGAATCAAAGCTAGTACTGCCTGAAACAGCATCAATGAGGAAGATCATTAGTTACATATGAGCTAGAGGTCAGTGAGAAGACGGTTGTTCCGTACATACCAGGATCTGAAAACATCTCTAGAACTTGCAGCGCATCCTCCACATTCCAGTTGTGTTCCTGCAGCACCATCCGCAGCTCCTGCAGCAAGACAGACGGATCAAGGGTTAGCCTAGAAAAACTCTTTTGTCACTGTGGTCGGCCGACGATTGAAAGTCCTCTCCTGGTACAAACACAGCATAGCTATCGCTCTGATAAGTTAAACTGGATATGTTGTCATCTAAATAGTCCACACCGACAGATTGTTCATGGTTTTATTCTCACTGCCTGGATTTAATTTTTGACAAGAATTGCATTATCCATAGAGCAACTTTCAAAAATAAAGTTACATAGAGGTTTGAATATATTTAAGAATTTAATATGTCACACGGATGAGAGCCGTGTCAACACATAACAACTGAAGAGGAACCCCTCCATGTTCTTCCTCTCTGTTGTTCAGTTGAAAATAGAAACTATTTGTGCTGAATATAGACATCTTTTCAAATATAAGGAGTTCTCAATTAATTGGTTTAATCTCTTAAATGGAAAATTGGGTAAGGAGTTCTTGCTCCAGAGTTCCTCAGAGTAGATATGAGTTTAGCTCCAAATCAGCTGCTGCTGCATTCAGTAAAACTGAGAGAAGAGCTGAACTGAACCAGCGTTATAAACACCAGAGGCTCGGTTACACACAACGACAGCAGTACATGAGAGCACTTATGTTATGCAGAGTCGTTACTGTGTGAGTGGGCAGAATCACGCGGGACTAAACCTTATCTTACAATTAAATAGCTGGATACGTTTCCGAGAGAAACAAATGTCTGTGATCACCTCCTTGTCCTGGTCAGGAAACTTCCTCTGAAGTTTTCGGACCATGTTCTCCTGTTTCTCCCAGCTCGGCTCGTTGTCTTCATTCGCTTCTTCTTCATCAGAAACCTTTTGGAATGAATACGAGGTAAAAACTCAAAGGGAGCCAAATCTCACCAGTTATAACTTCTTTCTGTAAAAAATAAAACGGAACTTGAAAGGAATGCCAAATGTGTTATTTGTTTACATGCAGTAAATAAAAGATAGGTGGGTGGTTTCAGGGAAGAGTCTTTTTAATGTTTTTTTTGACATTTTAAAGAGGGAATGATAAAGCAATTTTCAAAGTATTTTGAAGATTGATCTAAAAATTTAAATTTTTTTTCTCATCTGTATTTGCAAACATTTATCTGTGATTTCTGTCGAAGTAAACAAATCAAATCAAGGTGGATGCATTTAATTTATATATCGTCGTATCACAAAGAAAAAGTTATCTCAGTGATTCCAACAAGGTCAGTGGTTGTATTCATCAACAACTTATTTGAGAGAAGCTCTGAAGAAGAGTGGGCGTGTCAAACCTCCCTTATGGGAGGATTATCAGCCGTTTTTGACTTTACATAATCCAGGATTTCATTGCCTCCTCAGCAAACTAATGCCCAAATATGAGATTTCTACTACATCACAGGGAATTATACTGGAGAGCAGCTCTACTGGATGAAAAGGCACATTGGGAGCCCGTTGCACAGAATTACCAGGCTTCAGCCTTGGTGTAAGAAATATCTGATGAAAAGTAAACATATTTTGAAAGTCTAGGTTTAATATTAAGCATTCATGTCAGAGCACTGAAATGTAAGTACTCGCACTCTCTCCCTCAAAGAGAGACATCATGTATCTCTACCATGAATACATCTTGAAAGGCTTCAGATTATGGGCTTAGGTTCAAACCACGGTGGTTCTGATGAATCTTTGTCCTTGCGACTGAAGGCATGGTGTAAATTTGACGAGCTGGTGGCTGATTTACCCTGAAGGAGTTGTAACATCAGAAATGAAAAAACTCCTTCATCAAAGCAAGAGCAGAGAAATGAATAGCGCTTTCTTTCCCCCCCAGTGGGAAAAAAGGTTTTCACTCTTTTCCTCACGTTGTTACCAAATGGCTCTACAAACGTCTCCATTCTACTGCATCTGTTTTTTCGCTGATATGATTGGATGAAGTTGGCCCGTGATAAACAGTGACAGAATCTGGAGCATGAGGTTACAAAGCACAAACACTTTTTTTTTTAAAAGCAGTGTTCGAGTTTTAAATCCCTAGTGAACCAAAGGAAGACGCAGCATGACAGTGCAGACAAGTCGAATAACTTCAGTTGTACTTAAAAAGAACGACAGCACCTTGGAAATGTTCTCAAGTGATGCTAAGGTTTTTAACAAAGGAGGCCGCCTTCAAAATCTTACCACTGATGACCTTCTCTTCTTTTTGGGTTGAAGCTCACCGCCGTCCTGAGAACTGCTGGATCCATCCTGCTTTCTCTTCTTGCCTTGATCTAGGACGGATCATGTGTAATTATTTCCCACTTTCCTCCCTTTGAACAGGCTCCACATTGACATCTAGCGTTGTGTTTTGAATTTGCATAATGGTCCTGAGAGAGAACTGAACATTCATCATATAGAACAAACACAACAAAGCTTATTAATAAAGTTTGGTTCTTCATGGACTTTGTGCGGGACTCGTTAGTCTAGCAATTAGCTAAGCCTCCTTTATACAAGAAAGCTTTTGAGAAAGGTTTTCCATCCTTGTTCATGTGGATCTGAGCAGGAACCGTCCTCTGAAGCTCACACACGTACCTTCTTTATCTCCGTACTGTAGAAGGCACGCAGCCACAGCCCCGTCGATTGTGCTGGTGCTTCCTATGACCTGTGAACGGACCGGAAGAAGAACCGACAAGAATAAGGAGCTTTGAACAGGTAAAATACGAGTAATGAAAAATGATGGATTTTTTATGAATAAATGAATTCTACAGTTACAATTACAATATAATTACACTAAAAGCTTGCTAATGTGTTGACAAGCCTCTGATTTCTCAACTCACGTCCATTAGCTGTGTCCTGGTCAACTGAGGGAAGATTTCCAGCAGTCTGTTCATTTTCTCCTCCGTTTCACCGTCCTCCTCATCAGAATGATGCGCATCCATACTTTTAGATGATTTGGCTGTGGTTTTTCTACAGATGAAACACATCACATTGTTTTTGGACATGGAATTTCACTTTCATTAGGTGGGTTTACATGGACAGACTCTCAGAAGATGGATAATCCTGCATGTGAACAATTCTCCGAATGAGATTACATTCCTTTTGCTGGAGCAGAAGTCGGAGCCTTTTCGGAAAGAAGTTCGGAAAGCAACCACTGCATGTAAACGGTGTTTTAGAATAATCCCTGGCGAACACGTACCCGGTGACGCTTCTCACGTGTAAGATGCCGGCATTTAATGATCTACACCACAGCGGACAGATTGTTTTTAAATGTGAACGCTCAAGGAATTAAGTGGAAAAATAAGGAAAATATGAACTCTACAAATACGTCCAGGAAAAAACGTCCGGAGCCGAGATACGCTGTGGACAAATCAAAAAAACGCTGTAGAACTTTGACGATGCATTTATGCTTATTGGTGAATCCCACAACTACAAAGTGGATCAGATCCAGAGACTTCACCATTTATGGAGCATGAATGAAGTTATTAAAGAGCTGGGATAGGATCCAGCCCCCGCCGGCTTGAACAGGATAAGGGGCAATAGAGAATGAACGAATCAACGACCTCTGTCTGTGACGTGGATCTGGGCTTTTAGGATGACAAGATGATTAAATCTTAAATTGAAACTCACTTCAATTCTTCAATTCTTACTGAATTCAAAGGCCAACCTACCCCCTCCTTTTTCTCGTAGAATGTTTCTGACACTTTGAAAAGAAACTTTATAGCCTCTTTAATCTAGCAAGACCTCATTCAAGAATACAGTCAAATGATGAAACTGCAGCCATTTTTACTTGTGGCATATTATTCGGGTGTGCGTTCTGAAAACACTCCTATCAGAACCGTCATCCAAGTACAGATTTGACTTTATACTTACTTAGATTTCCTTTTTGATGATATTTTGGTCTTTGTGTCAGAGAGGTGGTTATCTTCCTCCAAGTCGATACTTAAGACATCCTCAAAAACCACTCCTCTGACATTGGACTTGTGTTGGGCTTTGACAGGTTTCATTGGAGCTGGAAAAAATGTGTTTAAAACAAGTTAGCCCATGCATATCATTGGACTTAGACATATTTTAATGATCCTAGAATGATAAATTTGCTAGATGACTTCACGAGTCAATTTGGTGATTAACTTACTAACCATCCTATTTTGTCCATCTGCAATCAATTTGTTTTCTTGTGGATGAACGTAAAATGACTGGTCGACTGGGCCGTATAGTTCGGCTCACTGGTGCTCAGCAGGAACAAAGGCTAGCATTAAGAGCAGCCTGACAGAAGATTGTCTGAACACATAGTGCATTACTGAGCTGTTTTAGTGTAAATAAGGGGGACCTACATAAAATGAAGCAGGTGTTTTTAATGTTATACACACAACTTCAAATTTTGGGCCTTGTATTCTAGTCCCTCAAGGATAATGTTGGGTCTACATTGGTGTAATCAAGTACAGCTTTCTGGCCTCAATTTCAATATTGTGCTCTTTAGCAGTACTGTGAAACTATTCAGATATCGTGAAGATACTTAGTTTTTCTAGGCCAGGACTATCTAATATAATTATTTAGCTTGTAGGCTGATAACAGAGTGCCATCTGCTAATACTCTTAAGACCATGTCTTCATAGATCACTCCCAAATAATGACAGAACTCTAACAGTCTGATTGCAACGAGATATTTATTAGAGATGTTGGATAGAAAGAGATATTAGAGGTGGTTGATAAAAGTAGATGTCAGAGATGGTGGATAAAGATAGATCTGAGAGGTGGTGGAAAGAACTAGATATTAGAGATGGCCGACAGAGACAAATATTAGAGATGATTGATAGATATATTAGAGATGGTGGATGGAGAAAGATATTCGAGATCATGACAGTGGTAAATAATAGGGATGTGGACAGAGGTAGATTTTAGAGATGGTTGATGGAAATAGATATTAAAGATGGTGGATAGAGTTAAATGTTAGAGATGGTGGATGGAAATAGATATTAAAGATGGTGGATAGAGTTATATGTTAGAGATGGTGGATGTGTGTCAGGACCCAGGCCAAAGACTGCGCTATTAAGGATCATAATCTGCTTCTCCCTTTGTTTCTTCATATGAACTACGTGGACCAAAACGGGGTGATATCACGTGAAATCAAATTCATATGTTATTGTGTCATTGTTAATAATGATTTGTAATTTCAATCAATGCACATCATGTTCTATGACAGGATGTTCTCCTGTGAGGCTTCAATGGATGGACATAGTTACTGACTTGCAGGAAAATTCTGCAAGCCACCATTGGCTAGTCTGGTATACTAGGTAGAACTATGTGCGACACATCTGGGTACCGTCCCGGTAAGCCAGCTTTAGCCTCTGCCGGTTACCTGGATTATTACCTGGTTTATTCTCCTTCTCAGATTCTGGACTTTGGGAGCCGCTACCTTGCTCTTCGTTTGTTGACGCCGGTGCCTTCTTGTCAAAACGAAAACGATCTAGGTTGAACCTGCTCATCTTAAGATCCTTCTTCGAGCTTGACAGCTGTAGCCCTTTGTCTCTGGATAGCCGGTGGTGTTCTCTCTGTCCGGTAGACTGAAGCAAGTCGTTCCGGTTAGCCAACGTGAGAGCAGAGCTAGCGAGCTTTGAGTGTTAGCCTATAAGCCGCTGGCAGTCCTGGAAATATGGAGGTTATACGCTGCGTCACTGCTTCATTTTGTACCGTAATAATTTAAAATTGACATATTCATGAAAGACTGATTTAATATCAATGGAACTGTCTGTAGTCCATTTATGTTCAATGAGCGACAGGGACCGGTTTCCCGCGAACTCCGCGGCCCTAGTAAGTGTACCGCCTTCGTTCATTGGTTAGAGGATGGGGCGCGAAGAGGCCCATGGGTGAAACAAGATGATTCACTGTAGCCTACTTCCGCTTCTGCTTAAATTACGTTTTGTTAATTAAAATGCTAAATCTAATAACGATTCATCTACTGCTTTTAGCACCCTTTCAAGACTCGTTTGTTTGTTATTTATTGTGGTATATCATATATTGTTTCATTATCTTACAACAAATTTTTTTTGTGTAAATGTTTCATCTAAATGGGGAAATAAGTAAAATAAGGTCAACTATCTTGACTCGCTCCAACGCCGCTGCTTATGAAACGCGTGACGTGGGAGTAATGTGTAGTTACATCACAAACATTTGTTTATATAAGGTACATAATACTAAAAACCATCTGAAATGAAGTCAGTTACTGTTAAGCGTTGATTTGACTGGAGGAATTATCAGCCAAAATTTTCGTTTAAAATTACCTGTAATGTTCATTTTGACCAAATAAATACACGTAATGGCAAATTCACTCTTCTTATACATTGCTTTTCTAGTCTGCTCGACACCTCAAAGCGCTCTACATTGTGAGCCAGCATTCACCCATTCACACAGGGAGGATAGAAGCTGCCATGCAAAGTGCCACATGCTCATCAGGAAACGCGGCAACCATTCAAGCCGTCATTCACATACAACCTTATGACTAATCACAGTCTTGTGGTCTAAGTGTTGTCTAGGAGAGTTGTTTGACGATTGTGCTTGCTACTCTACGCCTTTCGTAAACTTTATGTTTTTCATGTGTGACTTTATTTATTATGGATGTAAAGCACATGTTAACATTGTTGACAATAGTCACAGTCGTAAACTTCATATATGTGCATAATCATACGGTGTACTATTCTGACTTATGCAAATTATAATTCTAACCCATGCTTATTAATCCCTTTGTAAATGTTTTGAAGTATCTTTGCAAACACGTTGCATACCTGTAAATAGTTCTTGTATTGTTTTTTTGTTTTTTTTTTAATAGTATTTACATGTGTGATTTTCATGTACATGTACAGCGAAGATGAGCAGGAATCCGTATCATCAACGTTACCAACTCAGCCAAGGATGGAAGACTCAACCAGATCTAGATCTCCATCAGTCCTGTCAGAGCAGACGAACAACAGCTTTGAGCTCCACGGATCAGTAAGGATGGATCCTCCATCCTGCATGTAGGATGTATAAACATTGATACAAACATTGTTCAAGCATTTGTTCTTAATGCTTGAATAATGTTTGTATAAAGTTAATTCTTTTTCAATTTAACACTTATATGTTATGATCAGACGCTCTGGCAAACCACCAACACTGAATATAAAGCCTGTTATTTATCTCTGTTATAAGATAAATTATTTTTTATCTTTATCTTTATATATATATACAAAAGAGATAAATCTGTTATATGTTAACAGATATATATATATATATATTATATATTATATATATTATATATATTATATATATTATACAATTATATATTATTATTATATGATTAACATAAACATATAATAATAGTTGTATAATAATAATAATAATAATAATAATAATAATAGTAATAGTTATTATCTGTAATGTGTTCTGAATCTGTTAAGAACTCAATAAGTCGCATCCATGGATCGTTTTTATTGATTTTTAAGTAAAATTAAATTCCAGGTTATTTAACTCAGCTCCAGTTTTCTCTTCCATGTTATTCTAGTTAAATTCACATATTTCTGCGTGTTTCTCACCAGATGCTAAAATGAGAGGAGAAACAAACCATGTGTTCCTGGTGAGTCATACGCTCGTGTAGCACAGGGGGGCAGCAGACCCTCACTGTCTGACATGGGATAAGGCTATGTCATGAGACTGAAGTAGCCCTTTGTGTCTTCTTCATCTCATTCATTTTCAGGAAAGGAATGCAACAAATAAAACATTTCCTAAGGATTCTTCACAGTGTTCCACCGATGACATGCTCTTCCAGAATAATTCTGACGTGCTCCATTTCAAGGACAAGCCATCTTAATCACATCCTCCAAGGAGGATAAGTGAGTTTGCTTTATTTTTTAAAGTTGTTGCCAGGAAAAAATATCATAGAGATATTTCCATTATACCTATATCAGAGTTAGACGTCAGTGGATGGGAACAACTGATTACATTTGATGAAGAATCCCACCAGTGGATCAGGAAATGCTGACTCTTCCGTTTATTGTTTTTGTTATTTTTTATTTTAGAATTGCACAAACTTCATTTACAGATATTTGCAATAATAACTTGTTGAATGTGGCAGGTGAAACTACATTACTTTCTCAGGTGGACAAGGATGAAGAAGTGGATCCAGGAGTTCTTTTTTGACTAGCCACTTCAACATTCTCTCTGTTGTGCAGAAACCACCTTCTGGATTTTGTATAATTTGTTGGAAGGGTACGGCATGTATCAAGAAACAGACCAGTAAGTTTTGGAGACATTCATTTTATCTCTTAATATTGAGATATGGCTTTTCTTTACAACATTCGTATCAATTATGTATAAACTACCTGATATTAAACTTGATGGACTTAAATTAAACTTGATGGAAAAAAGGGGCTTTTACAAAAAAAGGGAACTATTGGGTTTTGGATTAAATATAGATTATCTAAAACCAAGTTCCGGTAATTTAACGCCCGCTCGACTGTTAGTTTGAGCACACTTTGAGTCACCTGTTCTATAAGTAATACATTTTTTGGAGGACTTATAAACAGAATTAAGTGACTTGATGCAACCAAAAAAATCTAATGAGGGTCAAATAGTTTTCTAAAAACATGCTTCAGCAAAAGCTTGAGTTAACCAAATTAAAACGGACTATTTTCCCTTAAATATAGAATATGAAATATGAAGTATGGGTAAATGCACAGAACAAATTTGGCTACATTGTACTCCTCGTATGATCTGACAAATACAAGCGTCTTCGTCTTCTAAAAACATGCTTGACCGAATTATTGGTCATTTTATGCATAATTTAAAATGTCTATGATATAGATATTAAACCAATAAATGCTTCAAATAAAATAATATACAAAGAGAAATATTTATTCCATAGATATTTTCTTTCTCGGTGACGACAATAAAGGATTAACAGATCAAAAACACAGAAGCTTTGATCAGCCAGTCATGATATGCACGGCTTTATTACATCAGCTCAGCTTTTCTCATCTTGGAGGAATGCTTGAAAAGGGGTATAGTCAAAGGATTTTCTGTGATGTCATCATTTTTTTCACTAGCGCAATGCATTGAATGAGGCACACATAATACCATGCAATGAGTTTTGAACAGAAAAGCTACAATATCCTTTTCCTTTATCATCCAGTGGTAGTTTAGCAATTGATGGTGGAAAAGGACGCAAGCAAGTCAAAGAACAGACTGTAATTAAGGGTACCTGTGGTTTGCTTTCATCTGAACCGGGGATCCATCGTGCCCTTTTCCTGTGTACCTGGTATGTGGTTTGAGTTTGATAAACCAAGCAGTGGTTCTGAGGGAACGTATACCTGACAGCAAATCATCTGTCACTTTTCACCAAGGTCGCTGATTCTTTTGTAAAGGTCAACACAAGATCAAGCGATGATAAGGTCTGCAAAAGTGTCAGAGGGAAAG